>NW_010729167.1:870189-889845 GCF_000365185.1 Nelumbo nucifera
ATAGGTCTGGCCGAATCAAGGGATCAACTTTTTCCCTAATTCGAACCAGCCTTTCTCTCTTTTCTCTCTTCTCTCTTTTCTTCTTTCCTCTCCTACTTCTTGCTGTCTACTTTACTCTACAGTCAACGAACAAGACAGAATTCTATGGCAGGTCAAACTTCAACACTTACAAATCATTTAATCACTATTAAGAAGCTTTAAATGTAAAATAGTACCTCTTTAAATATGCTCAAGCATAGATATAATCAGATATACATACACATAAGCATAAGCATAGGCATGCATGTAGTTATATCTAGACATACACGTAAGGTATCTCAAGGCATGAGGTATATGCATTACAGTTTCAGGCATGAGCTTCAAGGTTGAGCCTAGGGGCATTTTCCCTGAGCTTCACATTGGGCATATCCTTTGTATATGGTTTGAAAGCATTAACCCAAACCTTACACTTTTCCCCCACTTGTATTTCAGGAGACAGGATGGTTACCACGTCACATCATTGCTCAGGATGAATTAAAGAATATCATAGGTGTTGTTCCACTTTATCTTAAAAGGTTTATCATCTTCTATACTGTTAAAATATCATGTCCTTGGAATTCTTTGACAACACTGCATTTGTTTTTGCTCTAAAGTTCTTTCTCTATTTTGAGGTTGTCAATATCTCAGTTATTTTAAATTTTCTCTTGGCAGCCACTCTTATGGGGAATTTGTCTTTGATCATTCCTGGGCAGATGCTTACTATAGTTATGGATCTAGATATTATCCAAAATTGCAGTGTTGTGTACCATTTACTCCTGTAACTGGTAAGAGGATATTAATCCGTAACACCTGGTACAAAGAACAGGTTTTTGACAAGATAGTATCTGCATTGAAGGATATGACAGCTAAGGTAAGGAAACCAATTTGAAGGATATAACTAGTCTTTTTAATTTTACTTTTTGGGTAAACTACAAATGCCCTACCTGGGGTTTCCAACAATAATAGATTACCCACCCTATGTTTCTGAAATTACAATTACCCCTCTAGTCAGAACTCAGAAGTAGACACTCTTAATGAAAAATGCACAATGACATTATGTACCAGTAAATTTGACATATATACTGAATCTTTATTCTAAATGTCAACTATGCCTCCGATTAGTATATTACGAATACTGTCCTTGGTCTTTCATGTTTGATATATGATCACCAAAAGGCAAAATAACTCTATCATCTTCAATTTGTTCAGTTTCAATATCCTTTTACCTTAAGACAAATGTCCTACAGACAAGTAAAGTGAAAGATGTAACTATTTAATCTAAAGTGTCCAAACAATGTAACAAAAAGGGCAGTTTGGCCCTTAAAAAGGTTTAAGGGCACCATATAATTGGCAGGGTTTTTCTTGATCCAATATTGGCAAAGTTAAAATTATCATTATGACAGTCTAAATATATCATGTGAATTTGACAAAGTGAGGGCATCTATAACCATCAAATAACTTGGGGTAAGCATATAGTAATTTTAGAAACTTGGGGCGAGTATTTGTTATTATTTGAAAACTCAAGGTAGGGTATTTGTAATTTACCCTTATTTTTTGAGCAAAAGGTCAATGTATTTGCAACTTTGTAGTGGTTTCTTTGTACCCCATCTGTTGTCTACTTAGATTTGACATGATTGAAAGTCCTTTCTTATTATTGTGGTCAGGAGGTTGAACAAAGTGAATAGTCTTACATAGTATTAATTAATGTGCAACATTTACAGATTATAGTTCTTTCATGGTACTAATTTACGGTCTGATCCTTGTTTTATTAAATATTGAATTCAAGTCTTGTATTTGCCTGAAGTAAAGAATTGAATAGTCAAAGGTTGCTGGAGAAGGGAGTATATGGTCCATGGATTTACTATAAGTTTACTAAATAACTTTGGAAGTATGTGAATTTTTCTCATTCATATGGTTAATGTGCTGAGGGTTATTGAAGTTCCTTTCCTATATTATTATGCATGTCATTACTTTAAAACAATCCTTGTTTTCCAAACTGATAATAAGTAGTATTATCAATGATATGTAATAGATAAATATATATGGTAGAGTTCCTTTCACATACAGAGTGAGACAAACCATACAAAAGATGCATAAACAATCTAGACACTGTCCATATCATGTCTTTGAAATCTTCCAATATTGATACCCAATCCATAGTGTGTAATATCTATTTTAGCTCTTATAACTGATTTGAGTTTGTTTTGGGCACTTCTAGTCAAATTTATGATAGCCTTGAATGGTCATCATTGTAATTTGTCAAGCCACTAAACATTTGAGCATTAACCATGATTATTGTGTCTTCTGATAGTTCCAGGTCTCATCACTTCATGTTACTTTTCCATCTGAAGATGAGTGGAACAAAATGAAGGAACATGGATTTCTGCAAAGGATAGGGATGCAGTACCACTGGAAAAATTGTGATTATAGAAAGTAAGTAGTGCAGCATTTGGTAGAGAGAATTTTATCTTTGAATGTGGTTTGGAAGAAAAGGGAGATGGAGAAGAGAGAATTTTATCTTTCTCCAGTCACCTAATTGATACTTATATTAGATCCACACTAATGATTATTAAATTACATAAACACCCTTAACAGGTCGGTAACTCAATAAACATAAAGATAAATAACTAATAAGCCCATATAAGATAAGGCCTATTAACATAAAGTAAAATGAAAGAGGCCCTCTAAGAACTGCTAGCATCTGGCCTATCATCTCTACACTCCCCCTCAAGTTGAGTATAGATGTCATTAATGCCTAGCTTGCTTACACATTGTTCTTAACTTTGCCTTCTAATCTCCCTTGGTGAGAACATTTGCTAACTGTTCTTTAGGTGCAATGAAACATAGACATACTTCACCAAGTGCACATCTCTCCTGTATAAAGTGTCTTTCTACCTCAATATGCTTTGTTCGATCATGTTGAATAGGATTGTGGGCAATGTTAATAGCTGCTTGATTATCACAATATAACATCATTGGCTTATCATAAAGAATGCCCAATTCCTCTAAGGGAGATATAAGCCATATCAACTTTGACACACCATGTGCCATAGTTCTATACTTTGCCTTTTCTGAGGACCTAGCTGCTACTTATTGTTTCTTATTTCTCCAAGGAACAAGATTCCCTACAACCAATGCACAATACCCAGATGTAAATCTCCTATCACCAATGCAAACAGCCTAATCTGCATCTATGTTGTGGGAATTAACAATATGGAATTGGGCCTCTTTTAGACTTTTATTTGATCAGCAAGAAGATGAATTTTATTAATAATTGAGTGAAACAGGTTATAGAAAAACAGAAATACAAACTATGCCCAACAACATATTACAAAACAGCCCAAAAAAGCTGCTGCCTGTAAACCCCGTGTTTAGTTAAAGAGTTGTCCATCCCATTGGCAGTCCTCCTAATCCAAGTAAAAGAGGTATTGAGCTCCCTTCCCAAGCTTTCAATTTCTCTTAAAGAGTGTCTATAAATCCAAGGAACATTACCCCTATTGAGAGTTCCACTTGTAACCAAAGGACTTGAATACATTGAGCTCCCTTCCCAAGTTTTCAATTTCCCTTCCCAACCTTTCAATTTCCCTTCAACCTCCAAGTTTTTAAAATCAGCTTGTTTAGCAAGTTTTAGACCTTGTAGCAGCTCTAACTGACCCTTTTGAGAGTCACCCACCTCCAAAGGACTTGAATACATTGCCAATACTTTGCTTGAAGTATCTCTAAACACACCACTAAGGCCTGCCAAACCTGGGTTTCCTATAGATCTTCCATCAAAATTTAGCTTGATTTTGTTGCTATCTGGGGGCTTCTATTCCATCACCTTTCTTTCTTCTAGTTTGGGGGGGGATGCTACTTCATTCCATGCCCTTACTATACCGGTCATTGAGAACTTTTGAAAGAGCTCAAGAGTTTTTACCCAATGTGCTACTCCTATCTTTATAATTTCCACAATTTCTTCCTTTGGCTTGTACTTCTCATTAAATATCCTTGCATTCCTTTCCTCCCAAACAATCCAAACCACCATTGTCCTAAATGATTTCCACATAGATCGACCTCTTTTTGTTGGCTGCCTTAAGAAGTTTGAGCTGAAAAGGCTCATTACATCCTGGGGAGAGCTCCACTTGTAACCAAAGAGAGAACAAAAAGACTCCCAAACATAGAGCACAAAAGGACAAAAGATCAATAAATGGGGAAGGGATTCACCATTAGCAAAACAAAGAGAGCAAGCGTGAGGGGATAGGCATTTATTTGGCTTCCTCTTTTGTAGCATGTCATAGGTGTTCACCTTTCCAAAAAAAAAAAAGCATCCCAACACATTGCTTGAACTTTGGGTGGAATGGGCTTACTCCAAATCTTTTTCACTGCAAAATTCTCTCCTCCACTAGAATATTGCACAAGGGTATTGAAAAAGAAGCACATGTAAAAATGTTGTCAGAAGAGGTGGAGAAAACCTTAGTGTCCTCAATAGATTGATCCAAGAAGGCTGACTTATGCTTGTCTAGCAATTGAATAAATTATTTCACATTCATTATCCTTTAACTCCCTCCTAAAACCAAAGTTCCAACACAATCCTGATTGAGAGAAGGAAACAAAGTTTGAAATTGGTTGAGATTTATAGTTAGACACTGAATAAAGTTTAGGGAATAGAGAACAGAATGGAGTTTCACCCTACTAGAGATCTTCCCAAAAGAGGAACCTAAACCACATCCCACATAAAATTCGATGAAGTTAAAAAAGGCTGGATATACCTCTTGAATTTCTTTCCAAAGAGAGTTTGAGGTAGAAGAAGAAGCTACCATTACATCCTAACCATCGTTCATTTGCCTGTGAATGCTGTCAATAACCTTGTGCCATAGCTTGTCACTTTCCACTAGAAACCTCCAAAGCCACTTTTCCTAAAATAGATGTGTTCTTGTGGATAAGGTTCCTTATTCCTAGATCCCCTTTCTTTGTTTTTCTAACTTGTTCCCATTTTACTAGGTGGTCCCTTTTTTATCCTAGGATCCCAAAGGAAATCCCTTATAAAGTTCTCTAACACTCATGTGTTTTTTTTCTTCTAAGTTGATCCTTACTATACAAGTCTTTCCCCAATTTATCTTTAAGTTGGAAGCAGATTCAAAGGAACTGATAAGCTCTCTCAAATTCTTTTTATTTTATTGACTGGCTCCCTCACAGAATAAAACAGTGTCATCTGCAAATTGCAAATGTGTGACTACCAACTCAAGTCTTCCTACCCTCCAACCTTTAAATAGATTGCTCTGGTCAGCCTTCAAAATCAACCTACTTAGAACATTAGAAATTAGGGTGAAAAGAAAGGGAGATAGAGGATCCCCTTGTCTCAAACCTCTTTTTGCTAGAAAGGAATCTCTTGCCACACCATTAATTAGTATAGAATAATGCGTTAAGCTTAAACAACCCTTAATCCACCTCCTCCATCTCTCCCCCATTCCAATTTTCTCCATTATTTTTAGGAGAAAAGACCAATCCACCAAGTCATATGCCTTCTATAAATCCAGTTTACACTCCACACCCTTCCCTCTCCTTCTCTTCTGTGCTAAACATTCATTTGCCACCAGAATTTGATCAATAATTTGTCTCCCTTCCACAAAGGCACCTTGATGTTGTGAGATTACTGGTGGTAAGATTTTCTTTAACCTCCCAACTAAAACTTTTGCGATGATTTTATAGAGGTTTCCCACTAAGCTTATTGGTTTGAAATCCTTTGGTACTTTTGCCTCCTTCTTCTTGGGGATTAGGGCAATGAATATTGATTTATTCCTTAATCCCCTTCAAAATAAAATTAACTAAAGACTTCTAACAAGTCTTCTTTTATAAAGTCCCAACACTCCTGATGGAATTCTAGGAAAAAACCATCCAGTCTTAGGTCTTTAGATCATTTCGTTGAGAAAACAGCTTCTTTAATTTCTATTTTTTATCAGCAAAGGAGAATTTTATTTGAGATTAGAGTTAAAAATTTTACAACTTTGTGTATGGGATTCGAGCTCCCACACTATTACATATTTCTGTCCCTCTTTATGTTGCAGCCCAAAACAATTGTTGCCTCAAAGCCCCTTGTTTAGCAAGATAATCAGCTAGCCCATTTGCACTCCTTCTAACCCATTTGAATTCAGCCTCTATCTCCCTTGCGACCTTTTCCACTTCCCTTATCACTTGTTTGAAAGTCCACGAAGTAGTTCTATTGTTTTTAGCCCAAGAGATGATCACCTTGGAGTCCCCTTCAACCTCAATATGCCTCATTCCTAGTTTTTAGCCCAACAGCTTCTTTAATTTCTTCAACAGTAAAAACACTCTCCAAAGATGTTGCCAAGGCTTCAGGCACTCTATCCCACTGAAAATCCAGTAGGTCAGGGCTTCTCTCCCCAAGGCTCAAGAAAATGCCCTTGAAGTGGTCTACAAAAATCTTAATAGATTCCTCCTCTCTGGTTACCTCATGGCCTTCCACTTCTAGCCTAGAAATTAGGTAGTTTCTCCTTTTACCACTAGCTATAGAATGGAAGAATTCTGTGTTTCCATCCCCTTCCAAGAAGAGCCTGTTACATCTAGACTTTTGTCTCCAAGAAATCTCTTCCTTCCTTAGAACTTCTCCCAGCTGACACTTTAGCCTCCATCTCTTCCTTCTAAGAGCTTCTTTCTTGTCCAACTCCTCAATCCTTGAAATGATTCTTTCTTTAAGCTCCTCTACTTTACCAAAGAGATCCTTGTTCCAAGATTTTAATTTCTCCTTTAGTTTCTTTAGTCTCCTAAGGAAGCTAACCCTTTCTTTGAGCCTCGCCTACCTAATTCTTGCCACCAAGTTTTGACCTTTTTCACAAAGTTGGGATCTTCCAACCACATGTTTTTGAACCTAAAAGGAGATGGGCCACCCATTAGAGTTCCTTGTGTTAGGCAAATGTGGTTGCATTGACATGGGAATAGGTGGCTGTCACTCTATCCCAAATATGTTTCGTTGTAGAGAGAAACATGTAATTCTTGGCTAAATGTGGTTGCATTGAGCATACCAACCATGACATTACCAAAGAATTATCTTATTCCCACTTGGCAAACTTTGGATCTTCAGGTTTTGGTCTAGTCTCCTTGCCCGTGAGAAATCCTAGCTTACTCTGTCCCCTGATAGTAAGCTTAGCTGATTGGGACAACTCAAGGAAATTGGTTCCATCAAGTTTCATTATGGTTATCATCCCACTAGTGACATCAACACTTCTAGGAAGAACACTGGAGGTAATCTGGATATCTTTGGGGAGGCTCCATGGTTCTGGGAACACCAAGCCCTACTCCAAGAACACTCTCTCACCAGTTCCAAGGCACCCTAGTCAGAACTGGACCAAAGACAAATCCCAACAATCGGGTTCAGTTACAATTTAGTAGTAAAAAAGGGCAAAAAAAGAAACTTGTGGCAAAATATAAGGGAAGAAAAAATCCCCAAAAATTTTCTAGTCTCAAAAAAATATGAAACCACTTCCCGTCTTCAGAGAAATTTGAGCTGATCTGAATGACATAGGTCTCACATATTCAAACAGCTACAATCAGCCAAACAAGAAGGAAGAACCATTTCCGAAATTCTCTGTAATTTCAGTCCAAAAAGTACAGAAAAATATCTAAACACCTTCAAACATCTGGAATATGCATATCAAAATTCTTCTAAAAGAAGGACGCATCAAACCTGTTGTAACATGTGGCAGCCCAGTAAGGGCATTTTTGGTTTTTTCCTATGTTATTTGTTATAATCTGTTGCCCTAAGTCTAAATATTAACTTAGGGCGCCGCCAGCCATAATACAGAACAGAACACTCTTTCTTCTCTCTTCTCTCTTTCTTCTCTTTTCCTTCTTTTCTCTTTTATTACTGTCGAACTACATGGTATTAGAGATGGGTGATTTGGGTGCAACCTTCTCAGGTCGTGTTCTTCATCTGGGCGCAACCTTCAGTCCTTGTTTTTTCCTCTCTTCTCTCTTGGTCGCTGTGCCAAGAACTCTGTGGTGGCAACCGAATGCAGTAAGGAGTCTTCCTAGGTTTGTGGTGGCAGCTGAATGCAGTAAGGAGATTTTTCCTAAGGTTTTTCTATGGACTGTAGGTCATGGAAGCCAGGTATTTACCATTACATTGATATCTAAGCTGAAGTGTTTCGGATAAGGTTTATTGACCTACAGTCTGGCTAAAACTATATTTGGAGCCTTTTTAAACTACAGAAGTACAAACCTTCTATCTCAGTCTGTTTTTGAAAAATCAGTAGTAAAGTTTTTTTTAGAGAAAAATGGCTACTGAGGATTCAGCAACCTCTGGCATTACTTCCCATCAAGGAAACCTAAACGGGGAATGGACAACATGAATTTCTCTATGCCTATTACCCCCTTTGATGGCCTAAATTATCTGAAATGGTCCAAAGGAATCAAGCTGTATACCACAGCTAGGGGGAAGGCTGGTTACATTAGTGGAAAAATAAAAGAACCAAATTCTGGTACTGCTGAACATGATCGGTGGGATCAAGAAAACGGCATGGTTATGCCATGGCTGTTGGGTTCCAAGCAACCTCATGTGAAGAAAATTTTCATATGGGCTGACACAGCTTGTGAAATTTGGGAACAAGCCAAGTTAACCTATTCTGAACAGAGGCACTTTGCCAAAATTTATCAGCTTCAAGCAGAATCATCTACTTGTAAGCAAGGGGACCGTAGCTTATCTACATATTATTAGACTATTGAGTTGAAGAATGATGAGGATGCATAGGCATACAAAAAACTTGTCTCCTAACAACGAGTATTTGCTTTCTTGCATGGGCTGAATCCTGCTTATGAGCCTCTTCGGGTGCAGATTTTTGGAAGCAGGGAACTTCCTTCAATTTAGGAAGTATATGCCCTAGTCCAATTTGAAGAGAGCAAAAAAAATCTAATGAATGTTTTTGAGGGGGAGCAACCTGTTGCCCTGGCTGCAAGAGGGGGTAACATCAGAATGAAAAAGGGAGAATCAAGGAAAAGTGAGGACAATGACAAATTGTGGTGCATGCACTATCAAAAGCCTAAACACACTCGAGAGACCTGTTGGGAGTTAGTGGGGAAGCCCAAGTGGGCAACCAAGAATCAAGACACTTAAAGAAGCCTCCTTAGAAGAAATTTACTTCTGCGAATTTGGTTGCACAAGATTACCAACCAAATAATTTGTTTACTGGATTTTCCCAAGAGCATCCTAGTGGTTCTGATCCCAAGGAAGACATCTTTAACTCCTTCAGAAATCATTTAGAACTGTACGGTAGGACTCTTGGGTAGATGGGTAGGTTGGTTCCTACCCCTTCTACTTCATTTGCTTCTACATCAGGTAAAGGTGTTTCCGCATTTCGTGTGTGTACCTCTGCTTCCGAGTCATCTTGGATCATTGATTCAGGGGCATCAAACCATATGACTGGTAAGTCAAATTTATTTCAGACCTACACTCTTCTCTCTGGAAGGGATAAAGTGAGACTTGCTGATGGGTCTCTATCCATTTTGCTGGTCAGGGATCTGTATCCCTTCCTGATGGCCTTGTTTTATCCCGTGCCCTTCATGTTCGCAAGCTTCCTATTAATTTATTATCAATGAGCAGTATTGCTCAATCCTTAAGTTGTTGTGTCACATTTTTTCCTCATTCTTGTATTTTCCAGGATTTAACCTCGGGGAGGACAATTGGTAAAGGAGATATGGTTGATGGCCTCTATATCTTGGAGAATAAAGTTGGTCTTGTGGCATTGGCTCCTGTGAGTCTTATGAGTTAGTCTACAAAAAGTCAGTCGTGGTTGTGGTATAATCGCCTTGGTCATTTGTCCTTTGAGTCTTTGAAAGTTATGTTCCCTAAATTGTTCAAGTCTATGTCTATTACTAGTTTACATTGTCAAACATGTTAGTTGAGTAAGCATTGTGGAACAACTTTTCCATCAAATAATAAAAGATCTACTTTGTCTTTCCATGTCTTTTCTTATGTGTTTGGGGCCTTGTAAACATACCTACTGAGAGTGGACACAAGTATTTTATCATCTTTATTGATCATTATTCGAGATACACTTGGATATATCCTATGCATTCTAGAGAAGAAGTACCCAAGATTGTGCAAGATTTCCACCGCATGGTTTTTACTCAATTTCATGTTGAGGTCCAGATTTTCCAATCGGATAATGCGAAGGAATATTTCCATCATGACTTAGCTAAGTTTTTCTCCTCTCATGGATCTCTTCATAGAAGCTCGTGTGCCAGAACACCACAATAGAATGGCGTTGCTGAAAGGAAGAACAAACATCTTCTTGAAGTTGCTTGTAGTATGATGCTTCACATTCATGTTCCAAAACGTTTTTGGGTTGATGCTGTGGTGGCCGCAACTTATGTTATCAATCGTATGCCATCACGCCTCTTGCAATACAAGGCCCCACATCAACTTCTTTTCCTTCAATCCCCTTTATTCTCTATTCCCTTACGTGTGTTTGGTTGTAAGTGTTTTGTTCATGATCTATCTCGAAACCGGGGTAAATTGGATCCTAAATCTGTTCCCTGTGTTTTATTGGGTTATCCATCTTTCTAGAAGGGATAGAAATGCTTCAATCCTATCACTCGTAAATACTTTGTATCGATGGATGTGTCCTTTTTTTAATTTGAATCCTTCTTCCAAGCCTCTCCTCAGGGGGAGAACAGTGTGAAGGAGGAGAGGCAAGCTCCTCAAATTCCTCTTCCCTTTATTCCTAACTCCTCTCCATTCCGTGTCTTCTTGAGGTACCGTAAGAGACAACTGAATTCAAAGGTTGTGGAGCAGCTTGAGACTATACATCCAGCACCATCTAACTCCTTGAAGGAAAATCCATGTACCCTTGTTCCCTTTGACATTACTGAACCTATTGCTATTGATGATTCTGTAGAAGAACTATTGAAGGGTAATTTTGTAATTCTACTATACTTTATTATTCTTTCTTGTACTGTAATAGGCATGTACTTTAGTGTACAATTCTTTTGTTCTCTTTGTAAGGACAATCTTGTCCATTTACCTAAAATTAATATAAATATCACTTTTCTGGGTTGGTTCGATCAGATTGATCAACCCTAACAGATCTGAACCTTTGTCACTTTCCTTGCTCTTACACTTTCTCACAAACTGACATGGTATCAGAGCAGGCTGCTCTCTGATCCTTATCTCCTTTTTGATCAGTTTGACAACTTCAATCATTGCTGATTGACTTTGGATTGCTTCGATCTCTCCAGAGACCTGTTCTCTGTGTTTTGCACATCTAGGGAGAGAGATTTCACTAGATCTCTCTCGCATGACATCAGTTTGCAGTAGGAATTGTCTTGACGGTAAACCCGATTGAAGGTTACAACAAAGAGAAGAGAAGAGAAGAGAAGAGAAGGAAGGAAGAAGAAGTGTTGAGGCAATGGAACAGTACTGGCGGCGCTAACTTCATTATAACATATAGGGCAAAAAAATAAGAAGGGAAATGACCCTTGTGCCCCTACTAAGTGATAGTACAATAATAGATTAAAATAAAAGGCTTTAATCAGCCAAACAGACCCTAACAAACATAAAATCAATTATTTTAACACTTTCAACACTCCCCCTCAAGTTGGAGCATAGATGTCAATCATGCCCAACTTGTCACACAAATCATTATGCCGCACATGATGAAGGCCTTTGGTGAAGATGTATGTATGCAAGTTGTTCTTCTGAGCTGACATATGGGGTGCACACTTCTCCACTTACAAGTTTCTCTCTAATAAAATGCTTGGCCACTTCAATGTGTTTCGTCCTATCATGGAGAACTGGATTCGCTACAATGTTGATAGCAGCCTTATTGTCGCAATAGAATGACATAGGGTTGCTAACTGTAAAACCTAGTTCTCCTAACAGATTTCTTATCCACATGATTTCAACAACTCCATGAGACATAACTCTGTATTCTGCTTCAGCACTAGACCTAGCCACCACACTTTGCTTCTTACTTCTCCATGTGACTAGGTTTCCCCCTACAAAGGCACAATATCCATTAGTAGACTTTCGGCCATCAACTGTCCCTGCCCAATCAGCATCAATATATGCCTCCACCTTTAAATGTCCATGTTTTTGGAACAGCAAACCAGCTCCAGGAAACTTCTTGAGGTATCCGAGGATCCTCTTTGCAGCTTCAAGGTGAGTTGTCTTAGGATTGTGCATGAACTGACTAAGGACACCCACTGCATAAGCAATATCAGGCCTGGTCATAGACAAATACAAGAGTCTCCCTACAAGTCTCTAAAACTTCTTCACATCTTTCAAGAACTCTCCCTGACTGTCTCCCTGACTGTTTCCCTGTGAACACCCACTTGCACCCCACTGGTTCCTTCCCTTCAGGAAGATCCACCAACTCCCAAGTGTCATTTTTGTGTAATGCATCAATCTCTTCCTTCATTGCATTTATCCATTCAGGTTTGGATAAAGTTTCTGCCACATTCTTAGGAACGGGGATACTGTCAACAGAGGAGAGGAATGCACGATATGAAGATGAAATATGATCATAGGACACAAAGTGAGAGATAGGATGGTTAGTGGTACAAGATCTAACACCCTTTCTCTTAGCAATAGGAACATCAAGATCATTAATGACAGGGGAATCAACATTGAGAGGAGCATATCAATAGAAGCAAGTGTACCTGGCTGATGGGAAGGATCAACCTCCGGTGAAGCCGGTGATGTTGGTTGCATAGTGTCAGGTTCCACGACTCTTGAACTCTGCTGGCTTTTGTGGCGGCGAAGAAAGACATGGAATGGAGGAGGGTCAGGTAGAGGAGGTAGTTAAGTCTGAGCCTGTTTCTCCTCAACCCTACTCTCCCCCTGAGGAGAAACCGAGGAGAAAGGTTGATTCTCAAAGAATGACACATCTATTGAGACATAGTACTTACGAGAGACAGGATCATAGCAACGGCACCCCATTTGAGATAGAGGGTAACCAAGGAAGACACAAGGAATAGTACGAGGATCAAGTTTACCCTGAGTAGGAGACAAGTTATGAACAAAGCAACGACACCCAAAAACAGGCATTGGAATGGGGAACAACGCTATAGGAAACAAAAGCTGATGTGGGGCCTTATACTCTAGTAACCGAGAGGGGATACGGTTGATGATGTACGTAGCACACAGAACAACATCCATCCAAAAGCGTTTTGGAACATTCATATGGATTAACAAGCCACGAGCTACTTCAAGAAGATGACGGTTTTTCTTTTCAGCAACACCGTTTTGTTGAGGTGTCCTAGCACCAGAGCTTCGTTGAAGTGATCCACTCGAAGCAAAGAATTCCGTGAGATCACTATGGAAGTATTCCTTTTCATTGTCCGACTGGAAAACATGGATTTTAGTTTGGAACTGAGTGAACACTATGCGTTGAAAGTCTTTCACAATTTTAGGCACTTCCTCTCTAGATCGCATAGGGTAAACCCAGATGTATCTAGAGTAATCATCGATCAAGGTAATGAAGTACTTATATCCAGCCTCAGKAGGTAGAGTAAYAGGGCCCCAAACATCAGAATAAACAATATGAAACAGAAATTCAGATCTTTTATTTCTCAAAGGAAAAGAGCTTCTACAATGTTTACTCAATTGACATGTYTGACACTRCAAYYGAYTCAYTRACAAAGACTCAAACAACTTTGGAAACATAACTTTTAACGACTCAAAAGAAAGATGACCAAGACGACTATTTCATAAATAGGCTTGACTCTCATTGGATGAACTCAAAGACTCCGTAGCCACAAGACTAACTTTATTCTCCAACACGTAGAGGCCATCCACCATGCTTCCTCTACCAATCGTCTTCCCCGAGGCCAAATCCTGAAACACACATGAAGACGAATAGAAAGTAACTGAATAGTTCAAGGAGTGAGTAATACTACTAATGGAAAGCAGATTTATGGGTAATTTAGGAACATGTAGTACGTTAGAAAGGGTAAGGCCGAGTGGGAGAGATATGGTTCCTTGGCCGGCTATGGTGGAGAAAGAACCATCAGCTAGTCTTACCTTATCTCTCTCAGAGAGAAGATTGTATGCCTGAAATAAGTTTGACTTACAGGTCATGTGGTTTGAGGCTCCGGAGTCAATTACCCGAGGGGAATCAGAGGTACGAGATGACACATAGAAGGCAGTGGCAGTGTTACCTGAAGCAGATGCAAAAGAGGTAGGAGTAGGACCAATATCCATCTGGCGAGGAGTCCTACCATATAACTCCAAATGGTCATGGAATGAGTTGATGATCTCTTCCTTAGGGTCAGAACTGGGATGCCTTTCTTGAGTTACCATGGGACCAGTCTCTTGAGATGCCATATTAGTTGAGTTATACCTTTTTTGATTCTGCTGACTTGGTTTCTTGCCCTGATCAGTTGTTGATTTCTTACCTAAATCCTATGCCCATTTAGGTTTTCCATGGAGATCCCAGCAGGTATCTCTGGTGTGTCTTGCCTTCTGGCAGTGAGTGCACCAAAGCTTACTCTTATAATCTGTTCTCTTCTGAGAGTCACCCTTCTTAGAACCACCTCCGACATTAGTATCTGAACTTCCCCGGACAGCTAGAGCAACCGGCTCCACCTCTGTAGAATTCATCACATTTCTTCTACTTTCTTCTGACTGAACCAAGGCATAAACCTCCTGAACTGATGGCAAGTCTTTACTTCCCAAGATTTGCACCCTGATGAACTCATATGAAGGATTCAGCCCCAAGAGGAAGGCAAATACCCGTTGATGAGATACAAGTGATTTGTATGCCTTTGCATCCTCATCACACTTCCAGTTAACATTCTGATAGTGATCAAGTTCTTTCCATATCGATGTCAGATCTGAATAGTACACCAAGAGATTCCTTTCTCCCTGCTTGCAAGTGGACGATTCAGCTTGCAGGTGGTATATATTGGCATAGTGTCTTTGCTCTGAATAGGTGGACTTTGCTTGTTCCCATATTTCACAAGCAGTTTCAGCCCACATAAAGTTTTTCTCACCTGTGGCAGCATGGAAACCAAGAGCCAAGACATCACAATGCTATTTTCTTGGTTCCATTTATCATATTCAGCACTTCCGCCCTTCAGTTCCTTCACTTTCCCATTGATGTATCCTATTTTTCCCCTAGCAGCGATGTAGAGTTTTATTCCCCTAGACCATTCAAGGTAATTCAGACCATCAAAGGGAATGACAGCCATGGGGAAACTCATATCCATTCCCCCACTTATCCCATTTTGATTTCCAGAAATCCCTGAAGTAGTAGAATTCTTAGAAGACATGGTCAGCACAGTTTTTTTTTTTATCAAAAAACTTCAACTTAGGATCCCTCCTAATATTAGAACAAAAAACAACACACACAACAAGTGATCAGTCCACCCACACTGCAGTTTTTGGACTTAATCTGAGCACAAGACCAGCACCAATTTCCAGAATAAACAAGATGACAGATCTGATTTTCAGACCTGTACGGAGTAGCAGTCCCAGCCTACTAGTTTTCTCAGCAGGTTTACAAGCAATAATCACAAGGGGAGATCCTTACACACAAGGCATCAAGCCAACAAGTAGAGAAAACAGGTCATACGTGACMTACAACAGCCTTTCACAGGTACAGGATCACACAATCCAAAACAAACAGAGGAAAAACCTCACAAGGGTGTGCCAACATTCAGTGGTTCAGGTCCATTCGTTTTCCTCTTGGTACACGACCAAGGGAAGAGAAGAAAAGAAAAGAAAAAAAATGGGGCGGTACCAGTTGCAGGTCTGATTCGATCAACCCAGATGTACTCCTCTGTTCCGCCCAGATTCAGCAGCTTGGAGAAGACACTTGATCGCCCAGATTCAATGGCCACGCTCTGATACCATCTTGATAATAAATCTGATTGAAGGTTACAACAAAGAGGAGAAGAGAAGAAGAGAGAAGAGAAGAGAAGGAAGAAGTGTTGAGGCAATGGAACAGTACTGGCAGCACCAGCTTCATTATAATATATAGGGCGAAGAAATAAGAAGGCAAATGACCCTTGTGCCCCTACTAAGTGATAGTACAATAATATATTAAAATAAAAAGGCTTTAATCTGCCAAACAGACCCTAACAAACATAAAATCAATTATTTTAACACTTTCGACAAATTGAAAGGAAGTGTTGCCTAGGCCCTCTCATCATATTCTGAAATTTTCATCGAGATTTGAGAAGTTTTGAGAGACATCTATACATCTGTTATGGGCGGTTACATCCAGACTTTCCTTTTCTGGACTGTGTTTCAAGTTTTCTCCATTTGCTGGAACTTGGACAATTTCTGGTGATTGTAAGAGGTTTCTATTATCAGTTTCTTTGACTCTCATAGCTTGATTACTACTTTATTGCTTGATTCGATTAGCCTTTACTTTGTTTCCTTTTCATTATGTCTTTGGAAAAGAATGAACTTATTTCTGTTAAGTTCGATAGGAGCAACTATGCTCTCTGGAAATTCCATTTTCAATATTTTGTTGAAGGGAAAGGCATGTGGGGTTACATTGACGGTTCCACTTCCATGCCTGACGGCAGTGATGTCAAAGGGCTGAAACAGTGGAGAACCGAGAATGCTCAGGTTACCTCATGGATACTTGGGTCTATCTCAATGGATGCCAGTATTCCGATGAGAGGTCTCAAATCTGCCCATGACATGTTCGAATACCTTGAAAAGGTATATTAGCAGTCGAATATGTCTAGGCAATATAAGATTGAAATTGATATCTTCTCCTATGTTCAAGGGGAGAAGCGGATTCAGGAATACTATGCAGGATTTGTAAATCTCTGGACTGAATACGAACTGGCTCACTTTGGGGATCTGTCTATAAATTGTTGTGTGAAGACTATGAAGAAGCATCTCAATAAGAGAAAGACCATGCACTTTTTGATGCTCCTCAAGCCTAATTATGAAACTCTACGCTCCAGTATTCTCAGTAGAGAACCGGTGCCTAAACTTGATGCAATCCTTGGAGAGCTGTTAAGGGAGGAAACTCGTCTTCTTACCTTATCTACACTGGATCAGAAGAAGGAACATGGGATTGATATTGTGTTTTTAGCCACCAAACAGAATGGTAAGAAAGACTTTTCGAAGTTGCAGTGTTATGAATGCAAAGAATTCGGTCACGTGGCATTCCACTGCAAGAAGAAAAGTTTTTGTACCTACTGCAAATAGCAAGGACACATTATAGTGGAATGCCTGACTAGGCCTCCCAAGAAAGGACAACATAAGGCTTATCAGGCCTCAACCAAATCTGTTTCTACTGATACTGCCACCTCATCATCAGCTCACAAACCAAATGCTCAGGGAAATCTGATTGAAGAAAAGATTCATGAGCTCAGGGAAATCTTGTCCTATGAAAACATTGCACCCTCATTTCGTGCCTTTTTGACTGCCATTGATTGTGTCTCCATTCCTAAAAGTGTTGCAAATGCCTTATCTATACCTGAATGGACAGAGGCAATGAAGGAAGAAATTGGTGCTCTACACAAAAACAACACCTGAGAGTTGGTGAATCTTCCTGAAGGCAAGGAGCCAGTGGAGTGCAAATGGGTATTCCCAGTAAAGCATAGAGCAGGTGAGTCGGTTGAGAGATATAAGGCCAAGCTAGTTGCGAAAGGGTATATACAGGTGTATGGGGTCGATTATGCAAAAACATTTGCCCCAGTTGCTAAAATGAACACTATTCGGATTATACTATCTTTGGATGTTATATTTGATTGGGAACTCCACCAACTAGACATCAAAAATGCATTCTTGAATGGGGATCTGAAAGAAGTTTACTTGATCCAACCTCCTGGGTTTGTAGCACAAGGGTGTGAAGGGAAAGTTTGCAAACTAAAAAAATCTTTATATGGTTTGAAACAATCCCCAAGGGCTTGGTTCAACAGATTTCACTTGGCTCTTTAACAAATTTGGTTCAAGTAGTGCCAATCTAACCATACCCTGTTTGTTAAAATAACTAGAAGAATGTTATGGTATTGATTGTCTACGTTGATGACATTGTGATTATTGGGAATTGGGACTCTGAGATTCAAAAGGTTAAAGAATCCCTTGCTATATAGTTTGAGGTGAAAGACCTGGGACAACTACGTTATTTCCTTGGTATTGAGGTTGCCCGCTCAAAAAAAGGCATCTTCATTTCCTAAAGGAAGTATGTTCTAGATCTTTTGCAGGACACGGGAAAGTTTGGAGCAAAGCCTGTAGATTCCTCTATTGAGGAAAACCATTGGCTTGGTGCTTGTACTGGAGAACCAGTGACAGATGTCAAGAAGTTTCAAAGGTTGGTAGGAAGACTTCTCTACCTATCAATGACTCGGTCAGATATAGTTTATGCTGTTGGTGTCCTTAGTCAGTTTATGCATGCACCAACACCCTCCCATTTAGAGGCAACTGAGAGAGTACTCAGATATCTAAAGAAATATCTAGGAATTGGGTTACTTTTCAAGAAACATGGTCATATGAAAGTGGAAGTCTACACAGATGCAAATTGGGCTGGAGCAGTTGATGATAGAAAATCAACTAGTGGATATTGTACCTTGGTTGGTGGAAACTTGGTCACTTGGAGAAGCAAAAAACAAAGTGTAGTGGCCAGATCTAGTGCTGAGGCCAAGTATAGGGCCATGGCACATGGAGTTGCTGAAGTGCTATGGGTAAAGAATTTGATTGGAGAGTTGGGCTTCTTTGTTGATGGTCCAATGTCTCTCTATTGTGACAACAAGGCTTCCATTAATATTGCAGCCAATCTAGTTCTTTATGACAGGACCAAGCATATTGAAGTTGACAAGCATTTCATAAGGGAAAAACTTGAAAAGGGGGAAGTTTGTACTCTTTACATCAGTTCCAAGGAACAATTAGCTGATGTCCTTACAAAGGGTCTTCGCTATTTGCGACATAATGAATTGTGTGACAAGTTGGGCATGATTGACATATATACTCCAACTTGAGGGGGAGTGTTGTAACATGTGGCGGCCTAGTAAGGGTATTTTTGGTTTTTTCCTATGTTAGGGCACCGCCAACCATAATACAGAACAAAACACTCTTTCTTCTCTTTTCCTTCTTTTCTCTTTTATTACTGCCGAACTACAAAACCCTACCAAAACCAAGATCAGTTGCCATCGGCTGTATGGACTGTTGATGTCAGCAAGCTACCGAGATGACAAAGCTCCTTAACAAAGAATCTCTAGACCTCCCTGCTCTGATACCAAGATGAAAACTCGAGCTAGTAGGTGTGGGGTGTGTTACTGTTCACTCCCACAAAGAAAGATATATTATGAGTAAATTACACATATGCCCTTAGCACGCTCAAATGCAAAAGAAGACCAAGAAAGACAAAAAGGCCCTTACAGATTGTTAGAGTACACAAAACAGGGGTATTTTGGTCATTTGGGTTTATCTATTTGAGAGTGAAAGGTCTGTTTTATTTAAGTTATGTGTCCCATCACTTATGAGSGACAATATGGTCTTTCTTGTAACTATGTTATTGGAGATAAATACAAGTGGGTTGACTAGAGAGAGGACTGATTTTCCTCTACTGGCCGAACCCTTCTTCTTCTTCTTCTTCTTCTCCTTCTCTACTGTAACCTAGGACTAAATAAGGTTTTCACATGGTATCAGAGCGCATGTAACAAGTTCAGATCTGCTCGTCT
>NW_010729167.1:899802-913660 GCF_000365185.1 Nelumbo nucifera
AGTGTTAGAGTACACAAAACAGGGGTATTTTGGTCATTTGGGTTTATCTATTTGAGAGTGAAAGGTCTGTTTTATTTAAGTTTAAGTGATGTGTCCCATCACTTATGAGGGACAATATGGTCTTTCTTGTAACTATGTTATTGGAGATAAATACAAGTGGGTCGATTAGAGAGAGGACTGATTTTCCTCTACTGGCCAAACCCTTCTTCTTCTTCTCCTTCTTCTCTACTGTAACCTATGACTAAATAAGGTTTTCACACAAATAAAATATATTTTCAACATGCACCACTCTCCTGAAATTCTCAGATGATGGATCTCTCCAAATGGTACCTCTTAAGCCAAGGAAAAAAGTTTGTAAAAGAAGGTTTAATTGCCTAGACTGGGATTCTTCTTGAAGATGCCACCTGGGAATCACGTTCATATATTCAGCAGCAGTACCCTGGCTTCAACCTTGAGGACAAAGTTGCTTTTGAGGGGAGGGTAATTGATGAGAACCCACAGGACCCACCATCACAAGCCACTACTCAGGCCCATGATACGGCCCATGTGAGCAGCCCACAGACTACAGGTGCAGCACCCACCCCATGTTCATTTCGTTTTGGCTATACTTGAAGGCAGAAGGAATACACCAGCTGATTAGTTAGAACCTGCATGTGTGAAGTTAGAATTGGTTAGGGCAGAGTAATGGGTAATGATTGTAATAAAGAAAGCTGAGGAAGAGGAGTTATGCCGAGTTTTATCCCAATTCCCTTCTCGGTTCTTATCTTCTTCTTGAAGGAGGTGAACTCCCTTGAAGTGAAGTGGTTCAACACAAAAATTAGCTGAAAAATATTCAAATAATTGCAACTGTCAGTTATTATTTGTATCAAAGTTCTTCTAAAAATACCTCATCAGCCACTAAAGCTGTGTTTGCTACATTGGTTTGAAAGAAATGGCAGGGACAGGAAGGTAAATGTAGGGAAACATGCCTAGAAAAGTGCATGGATTCCCTACCTTTTCTTTCAAACCAAAGACAGCCTAAGGATTTCATGCATCAGGGTTCTGCCATCTGTACAACCATGCTGATGTCATAAAACAACATGCTGACATAGCAGGTTCCTGTGTGAGAACTCAGAATAAAGGGAGAAAAAATTTTAGTTGACTTCTTAGATCAGTGTTCTGATACTGTGTTGTAATTTAGTGTGGTTTTGAGTTAATGTAATCAAAGAAGAGAGATTTCAGGGAAATGTATTCATGGCGTGATGCTCCATTCTATTTACATATATACCTAAATTTACAAGGTATGAAAAACGTAAATGCTTCCATTATTAAATATTAGATATAAGACAAAAACACCCTTTCTTTCATTCTCTAGACTACAATTTCCCACCACAGGTACACAAACCTGAATCTATCTTTATGTTTGCTATGCTTAAATGTTATATAATCTAGTTCATATTTTCATTACTAAGTTCTGCACTATATGCTTTGTGTAACAGTTTTGATGACTTTTTGATGGACATGAAGCAAAGTAAACGGAAAAATATTCGTCAAGAGAGGAAGAAGGTAAATGTAATATGAATGCTTCTTGAATTGGTATATTTTCAGTATGTAGATTCAGTTAATTAATTGTACGAAAATCCTGAAAATTTGACACTGTCAATTGTCATGCAACTGATCTCCATAACTGGTAAAACTATTTGAGTGAGATAAGGATATGTATTGTTAAATTGTATGGTCTCGTAATTTTTTTTTGATCAATACCAGTGAATTTTATTAAGGATTGAGAAATTGCATGGCAAAGGAGCTAAAAAATCTAAACTCCCTAATACACCAATGTACACCCAAACCTTAAAACAATTACAAAACAGCCCAAAACATAGAGTTTCTGTTCACCCCTTGCCTAGCTAAACCATTTGCCAATGAATTTGCACTTCTCTTTACCCATGTATAATGAACTTCAATGTCCTTAGTCAGCCACTTAAATTTCCTCTTTTCATTGCTGTAATTCAGAGCTTAGAGTTGTCCTCTTTTAGCCAGTTCACCACAATTTCAGAATCACCTTCTGTGATCAATTTTTTAATATGCATGTCCTAGACCCTTTGTATCCCTTCAAGAGCTCCTAGTATCTCAGCCCTCAAGGAATCTCCCACCCCAATTGGACCAGAATACACAGCTAACAGATTCCCTTTTTCATCTCTTATCACTCCCCCTATTCCAGAGGGTCCTGGATTGCCCATACCGCTGCCATCAGAATTCTGTTGGGTAAAGCTGTGAAGTGGAGGGTTCCAGCAAGAGCTTGAAGCCTTCTTAGCTGAAGCTGATTCTGCAATCTCCTTCCAATTTCTTAGCATCTCATCAATTGAATAATCTCCAATATTACTTCCAAGCTTCTCTCCTTATCTGAAAAAAATCCATGAATTTCTCTCATCCCAAACAGTCCAACAAACTGCAGCCCTAACACATTTCCACATGATCTTGGCCCTTTTTGTTGGCCAGTTAGGCATGGAAGTGAATAAGCTTTGCACATTCAAAGGGGGAGTCCACCTGCACCTAAATAGAGAAGTAAACCATTCCCAAATGACTTTAGCAAACTGTCAGGAAATTAGTAAATGGTATCCAGACTCACCATGAGATTTACAGAGGACACACCAGTGAGGAGACAAACAGCTATTGGGTCTTTTTCTTTGAAGTAAATCTCCTGTATTAACTCTTTCTAGAAGGGCTTCCCAACAGAAGCTCACAACCTTTGGAGGTATAGGTTGACACCTCACCTCTTTAACAGGGAAGGACAGTCCAACAGAAGAAGGTTGTATTAGGGCCTTAAATAAAGAGGCACAGGTGTAGGAACCCGAGGGAGTGAGTGTCCAAATTCTATTGTCTGCCTTTGTTGTCTCTAGGAAGACCCCTTCAAGGATGGATAATAAGGCTGAAGTACATCCTAACTCTGTGTCCCTGATATCTCTTCTCAAACCCAGGTTCCAGCCGAATCCAAAAGGTGAGTTAGAAGGTACAAGGAAAGAGGAAACTGGTTCATTTTTCAGTATTTTGTATGGTCTCATACATATTAAGTTGAAGTATGTCATTAGAGGTATTTCATATTTCAGTATTTTGTAATGTACACAACATATAAATGGTCTAAGGGCTGAGATGCCTAACTGATTTTTCTTTTCCCCAAAATTGTGAATTTCTTCCCCTCTGTCTTCTTGGGATGGGTAGACTGGATATGGAAATAACCTTTTATTCACTTTATTATACTTATGAAATCTGAACAGAAAGACAAGTTGGTATTGGACGAGAGATCTTGGGTTAGCATACTGCATGAAGTTTTGAGATGGCTGACCTTTTGTACATGAATTGTTTTTTTTTTTTTGTTGTTTTTTTCTAGTTATTTTGTGGATCATATCATGCCTAGAAAAGGATCATACTTCCTAGAGACTTGTCCTTACAAAAATTGGAAACTTATTATCTTTTGATCCTTGGAATATTTCTAGAACTACAGAATCAATCATGAAGCTATTTTTAGAAAGGAGTGTAAGCCAATAGGGATTAACTGGATGGTTCCTCCTCATATCTAGTACCAGATTCATCAAACCATCTGCTGCCCTATTATTTTTCTTGTACATCTGTTGAAATGTTACCCCTTGAATACATATGCACAACTGCCTCCATTCATCATAGACTCTCCAGTTAAGCTTTGCTGAATTACTGAGTGCATTCACCGGTACCAATCAGTTGCATTTCAGGATTAAATTATAGATTTGCCTGCCAATAGAGATTCTTTTTTTTTTTTTTTACTTTTTCATTTTTAGCTCTGCAACATGTCAGATCAATTATACATTTGAAATAGCTGAAATTAGACTTCTTTCTCATTTCTCAATACATCTTCACTGCTGCTTAGGCCCAAGTTGTCTCTTTCTGCACCACCAATATTGAGTTTTACCTAACCTGTCTGTTTATTAGGAAACTATTAGCTGAAGCTTGGCTTGTTCTGGCACTAACTTTTATGTGGTTGTTTTGTGCATCAACACAGTAAATACTGCTTGGAACAGTCACTGTTTGTTTTCATTGTGTTATATTGTTGGTAGAGGAGTAATTTGAAATTTTATATTGGTTAAGAAAAATATCAATTATGAAACATAATTCCCTTGTGCAGATTTCTGCTCAAAACTTGAGAATGAAACGACTTCGTGGAGATGAGATAAAGGTATTTGGTGTTAATCTTGTAACTCATAGTTTCAGATATTTATATGATTACAGTATCACTGGTCTGGTTGTTCAAAATTTCTGTCCTGTAGGTTTGCTGCCTACTTGCCTTCCTGTATAAAGATTCTATATGAGGAAGGTGAATGGATCCCAATGGATTTACATCCTTCACTATAGTCCAGCCATAGTAACTACCTTCTGTAGTGGGTCCCAACCCAGAAAAAGAAACAAATAATGGGAACTAGTCTGTTGTTTAATGAAAATGAGTTTCACAGATAGAATGGATAGAGTTTAGGAAGAAGAGAGTATGAATCCCATCATAGTTTTCAAGGTGCCAAGGTGAGGCTAGGTGACAGGGGGGTGACTTGTTGCCTAGTCGCCTAAGTGGATGCCTAGGTGTCGCCTATGCGATGGATTTTTTTTACATGAGTTATAGAAAATCAACATATTCATAAGAAAAAGAAGAAAGGAAAATTCAAAAAATATGGGGGGTTGAACCCCTTACTTAGTGGTTCAGCTTTTGAAGTCTTTGAGGGTTAAATACAGCATTTAGCAATGTTTGTGTTGATTAAACCCTAAAAAGTAAGAAGATAATAAAAAGAAATTAGTATATACACAAAATGAGTATTTTAGTTTAATAATATCTAATTTATAATATAATCTCATAAAATTAAGAATATAAAAGTATCTTATAGCACAATGTACAAAACTGCGTGGCGATTAGGCGAGGCAAACCTCCAAGGGTGCCTTGTTGCCTAGGCATCACCTTGGCAACTATATCCCATGCTTCAGTTGACTTGTTTTATTAAATTATGAAGAGAATAGGGATGGAATCATAGTTATCCATCCAAAGAAAAGAGAGAATAAAGATGGAAAGTTAAAATACTGCCCTTGTATGATTCAGTAAAATTAGATCTATTATAATAAAGGTCTTCAAGTACACTCTTCAGCTGAGTTTTACTTACAGCCTTTATCAACATATCTGCCAACTGGTCATCAGTCTTCATAATGGTAGGAAAGTTTCCTCGGAAGTAACTTTTCTTTTGATAGTAAAGAAAATTTGATAAAAGAAAAATAAAGGATACAAGAAAGGTGGTAAGAAATCACCTGTAAGAGAAAAGAAACAACTGCAGAACACCTCAGCCTCCCCAACCAAAGTTCACCCATTACAAAACCCCTTAACATCTGAATCATGCCCAAAAAGTTCTTCCGTGCGTTTATGAAAGATGATGTTACCAACAACTTTGTTGCAATCAATAGAAAAAAATGCAAAAGTAAAAACAGCTGACAAATACCAAAGCTAAAAACAATGAACCACTAAAATTTCTCTAAACAGGATACACACTGAAAAGCTTTGACCTTCTGTTCTAGAGAGCTTCACTTACTCATCTCACTCATCCTCATCATCTTCATCATCATCCAAACCTTATCCCAACTTTATGGGGTCAACTTTATGTATCCTATTTTGTCATTCCATTCTATTTAATGTCATTTCCATTATTAAGTTATTGGTGCTTAAGGCTGCACTTGGAAACGATGAAAATCCCGGTTCAGTACATTATTGCACCCCGGTCCATAATTGCACGTATTTGGAAACGTTGTAAAAACACCCCTAAAATCGATGTAAAAATGCAAACATGTCAGGATTTACATCGATCTTGGGGTGAAAAACTACCTCAATTTTTTCGAAGTAAAATTTCACGCTCTTCTTTCATTGAGGGAAACAGGTCAAGGGTTTACCCTTATCCACCAGAACGGTGGTTTGAGTAACGGCTATTTTCCCATATCGTCATAGCGTTTGAGATCTGAGAGTCCGATAATCTGTCTGAGTGTTCGAGCATCTGACTATGCACAAGGAAAGTGTCACACTTACTCTTGCTGCCTAGAAACTCATGGCTGGAGATTCCTAATCGTTGCAGCCAGTGATGCTGTGTTCGACAACATGGATTTCAACATCGAGAGAGGAAAGGCTGAACACTAGGACAATCTGGCCAGGTACCTATCTGGGTACAACGATCGAGGGAGGGTATATCAGACAGCTACTCGGTGCCCTTTTCCCGATGGTATCTCAACGATGCCCTGAATATCGAGCTGTTTGATTATATCTGGGTTCAGTTCTATAACAGCCACCCCTGTCAATACAGCTCCAGTAACACCGATAGCCTAAAGAGCTCTTGGAACCTGTGGACTTCAAGCATCTCAGCGAAGATCTTTCTAGGATTGTCGGCATCCCCTTGGGCATCTGGGAGTGGCTTCATCCCTGCGAATGTATTAACCTCTCAAATCGTTCTGGTGATTAAAAGGGATCTCCAAGGTATGGAGGGGTCATGCTTTTGGTCTAAGTACTTCAATGATAGAAGTAGGTACAGTTCCTCCATTATATGGGTACAGCTGTACAGTTCCTTTTGGTCCATGTCTGCTCAATGAATAGGGACGCAAGGATCAAGGGTGGAGTTATACTTGTTTTCTTTCAGATTTTATGGTGGTCCTGCAAGAAATCCAGCAGTTAGAAGGCCTGGGATCCATTCAATACTTTTTTCATTGGTGTAAGTTACCAAATACTGGAAAAAGTCTCCTGATTGATTTACATCATTGGTGCCAAATGAGAAAAGAGTAAATCAAACATAAAATAGTGAACCCATTTCTATTTAACAAAACCGGTAGAATGCCAATTTACACCTTACAAATTAGCATTTCCTTCGTTTCCAAACGCAGCCTAAATCGTTTCTTACTTCTACCCATGTCCTTTTTGGTGTACCCCTATTCCCTCTAGCCCCTTCTACCCATCTCCTTTTTGGTGCCAAATGAGAAAAAGTCTTCTATGCATGGGACTAAACCATCCTAATCTACTTTCTCTCATTTTGTCACATATTGGAGCTACTCCTAGGTTCCTAGGAATGACTTCTTTTCTGATTCTATCATTTCTAGTTTTTTCACATCCATCTCAGTCTCAATATACACATTTTTACCATACTCATTTTCTTGGACATGTTGTTTTTTGATTGACCAACACTACACTCCATGCAACATAGCTAGCCTTACAAATTATTTTGTAGAATTTTCCTATTGATTTAAGTGGTATTCGTCTATCACATGAAACTCTAGATGCACCCCTTCATTTTTACCATCATGCTCTAATTCTATGGGTGATGTCCTTTTAAATGTATCCTTTGTTATGAATTATCTAACTTCGTGAGCATGAGTTTATCTTACACCATCGGTCCCAAGCTCAGATAAAGGAGGGTTGTGGCAGGTTGGCAGCCAATTGTTGAACTTTCATGATCATAGATCTTGATTTGTCTTTTTGTGTTCATGCTAGGGTGTTTTCTAGAAATGGCACACTACATGTTAACCCGAGTGTAGTGTTAAATAGGCAAGATGCCAGGACGGTTCCCAGAAGTGACCTATCACAACAATGCCTTGTTGTTGTGTTAAATAGGCAAGGGTTCCTGTATCCTTCTAGACGGGGGTGGATAAAGAAACCATTCCTAGAAACATGTCTTTATTTGGTTACTGGAAATGTAGGAAAATTAACAAGAAAGATTATGAAATTAGTAGACACTATGAAGAGAAGTAATATTGCATGCTTACAAGAAAATAAATGGAAGGGTAAAAAAGCTAAAGAAATTGATGGTAACAAACTATGGTACACGGGAGAAGTAAATAATAGAAATGGAGTAGCAATAATAGTAGACAAGGATTTAAAAAAATGAAATTATAAATGTTAAATGAATTAAAGATAGAATAAGTTTTAATTGGACTTGTTTTAGATGAGGAAATCATTAACACAATTAGTGCTTATGCATCTCAAGTGGAACCAGAGGTTTCTGCATGAACTGACTTACCACATTAACCGCAAATGAAATGTCTGGCCGAGTAATGGTTAGGTAGTTCAGTTTACCTACAAGCTGCCGGTACCTACCAGGGTCTTCAAACTCTTCACCTATATCACTGCTCAACTTAGTGTTTGTTTCCATAGGTGTTTCAGCTGGTTTAGCACCTAACAAACATGTTTCTTCYARMAAATCAAKRACATATTTCCTYTGACACAAGTTAATACCATGCTTAGACCTTGCTACTTCTATCCCCAAGAATATTTTAGTTTACCAAGGTCCTTTGTCTGAAAATGTTCCTGTAGAAAGGTTTTCAACCTATCAATTCCCACTTTATCATTCCCGGTAATAACAATATCATCTACATACACCACCAAAAGGATCTTTCCAGCCTGTGAGTCATGACTGAAGATTGAATGGTCAACTTGGCACTGTTTCATACCAAACTTCTTTACCACCTCACTGAACCTACCAAACCATACTCGAGGAGACTGTTTAAGTCCATAAATGGCCTTCTTTAGTTGACACACCTTACCATCCTCCCGGTGGTTGCTCCATATAGACCTCTTCAAGCAGATCACCGTGTAAGAAAGCATTCTTGATATCAAGCTGATAGAAGGGCCAATCATACATAACAGGAAGAGAAATCACAACACGAACTAAACCAATCTTAGCAACCAGGGAGAAGGTCTCTAGGTAGTCAATACCATAGATTTAGGAGTACCCTTTGGCAACAAGTCTAGCTTTCATCCGCTCTACACTACCATCAGGTAAGTACTTAACAGTATAAACCCACTTACAATCGACAACCTGTTTACTAGGAGGAAGAGTTGTGAGGTCCCATGTATGATTATGAGTTAGAGATGAGAGTTATTCTTCCATTGCACGGCGCCGCCCTGGAGAGGCAAGGGCTTCCTAGACATCCTTAGGGACAACAATAGAGGATAACAAGGAGATAAACTGGCGATGGGAAGCAGAAAGTTGAGTGAGAGAAACATAATTAGAAATAGGATGAAGGGTACAACTACGTTTACCTTTCCGCAAGGCAATGGGAAGTTTAAGTTCAGATACTGGGGTTGGGGCTGGTGTGGGGACAACTGTCGGATCTGTTGACGATGATGGAGCTGGAGGAGGAGCCGGTACATGTTGGCGATGTGTATACACTTGACGAATAGGTGGCCGTTCAATAGGTGGTGGTACCGGAGTCAAGGACTTGGTCACAGCTGGAACAAGAGGAACAAAATCCGCAATTGGAAGAGGAAGAGGAGGAAGTGATGAGGAGGAAGAAGCATCACCTGACCTCAAGAAAAACGGAGTAGACTCAAAGAAAGTAACATCAGCACACATAGGAACGTTAAGAGATAGGATGATAACACTTATACCCTTTCTGAGTCCAGGAATAGCCAAGGAAGATGCACTTAATGGATCGTGCATCTAACTTGTCCCTTCTTGGCCCCAGATTATGAACGAAGCAGGCACACCCAAAAACCCGAGGAGAAAGAGGAAACGGAGACAAGGTAGGAAACAAAGTGGTGAATGGAGAATGACCATCAAGGATAGACGTGGGCATCCAGTTAATCAGGAAGCAAAAAGTAAGCACCGCATCACTCCAAAAAGGTTTGAGTACATTCATGTGGTGCATGAGGGATCGAGCAATTTCCAAAAGATGATGATTCTCTCTCAGCCACCCCATTTTGTTGTGGGGTGTAGGTACATGAAGTCTGATGGATAATGCCATGTTGGTCCAAATATTATTGAAATGATGTAGAGAAATATTCATGGCCATTATCGGAACGAAAAATTTTAATGTAGACACCAAATTGGTTGTGAATTTCAGCATAAAATTTTTGGAAAATGGAAAACAATTTACTCATTTCTTTCATTAAATAAAGTCACGTCATCCTTGAATAATCATCAACAAAAAATGACAAAGTATTTATATCCATTGTATGACATTGCTTTATAAGGACCCCAAACATCTGAATGAACCAAAGAAAAAGGACTTGACATACGCTTATCAACCCTAGGACTAAAGGGAACACGATGATATTTCTCCAACTGACATGACTCACAATCCAAAACAAAAAGATGACTCAATGAAGGAACCAGAGACTTTAGAACTTTCAGCGAAGGATGACCAAATCGATAGTGCCATTGGAGAGGAGAAAGAGATGACTAGAGAGCTGTTGATGTACTTTCACCACCGTCAAGATAATACAATCCACCAATCTTCATCCCCATCTTGAGATCCTTAAAAACACACGAAGAAGGGTAAAAAGTAATAGAGCAATTAAGAGACTTGGTCAACTTACTAATTGACATAAGGTTAAACGGAAATTTAGGGACATACAAAAYTGAGGATAAGGGTAAAGGGTCCATGTTAACATTACCAACACCACAAATGGAGGATGTGGAACCATTAGCAAGGGTAACAGATTGTGATGTTGGGCAATGAGAGAAGGAAGAAAACACACCTGGAGTTCCGGTCATGTGATCGGAGGCTCCAGAGTCAATAATCTAGGGATTGGGTGTGGATGCCAGACAAGCCATACTTGAGTGTGCAAGAGTAGCCGTGTTCTGTTGAGATGTGGTATGGACAAACTTCTCATACTCATCACGGGGAACACTCATCATCTCCTTCCCGGGAACATCTTTGGATGTAGGGAGCATCTAATCAGCTAAATGGCTCTCTTGTCTGAAGCTACTGTCACTGGTCATGGCATGATTGGCCCAAGTTGAAGGTGGACCATGCAAATCATAGCAATAATTAATGGTATGTCCATCCATACTACATTGTGTACATCTCCTCGGGCTCGAACTACGTCCTCTGCCACGGACTGCCTCTGAATCTCGACCTCCAGTACGACCACTACCACGGTTATATGTAGGTCCACCACCACCACTACGGCCATATACCGGTCCACTACTACCACTACGGCCAGACTGAGCTCCCCGAGCTCCACCTCTAACACCACCGCCCCTTGATATTGCAAAGGCTGATCTGTCGGAAACACTGGAGTTCTCGGTAGATCCAATAGAAATCCTCCTAAGTTGAGCAAACACCTCTTCTAAGGAAGGGAGAGCTGATCTTCCTAGTATCTGAGCCCGCACTGGTTCATATTCAGACTTCAGCCCTACAAAAAATCGAGTCACATCTAGTTGCTCTCTCTGCTGTTGCTGAATTTTGACATTAAAGGTGAGGGGGTGATAAACATTCAACTCATTACGAATGTTTCTCATACTAGCATAATACTCCTCAAGACTCTGATTACCCTGTTGCAAATTAAAGTATTCCTAATACAGCTGATATACTCTAGTTGTGTTGTCTTGACCAGAATACAACTTCTTAGCATGCTCCCACACTTCCTTGGCAGTATCAAGAAACATGAAATTCACATTAATCTTGGGTTCCATACTGTTCCATAACCATGTGATAATCTGTGCATCTTCTTGTTCCCAGTCATCATACTCATGAGAATCAGTGGAGGGTTTTTCCTCCCTTATGTGTTTCACCTTCTTCTTTGCCTTAAGAAAGACTTCTATAGATTTAGACCAAGGTACACAATTTTCTCCATTCAGTTTAATAGAAGTCATCTGAACATTCAGGTAGTCAGTAGGGACCATTACACTAGTTTTACTGTCACTATTGTCTCCCATTGCTGAATTCTGTTATTGCTGAATTTGGCACACTGCACACTAAACCACACTGTTGCAAGCACTTATTATTGCTGAAAACTGCACTCTCTACACCACAACCCTACCACATGACTACCTGAAAACTCACCACACTATTTGAGGATCACTCCCCCTCAAATCACACTGAAATTTGCATAAACCCTAACACACTACAACCTGAATTCCCACCATACAATCTGAAACAAACTTATCATTTGATTCACGACAAAAAACTGCATAGAAACTTCTTACCTAATCACCAGAAAATCAGACCACATTAGGCACCCACTGCATCACACGAATCAGCCCTCTTCTCTTCATCGATTAGGGGAGGGCTTCTTACAAACCACAACAACCAACCACGAACTACACGACTGGAGGCACAGAAACCTCCAAGGGAAGAGGGCGATCACTCCTTTTCAGCTCTTTCCCTTATCTCCAACTGATGGCAAAGAAAACAAGAGAAAACCCTAGACTGGGTGCGCAAAGAACATAATTCTGGGCAGTTTCGATTTGCTCAGTTTGGCTCTGATACCATATTAGAATTCGGTCTACCCTTTAATTCTATTAGAGTGATAACAACAGAAATAAAAGAAAGAGGAAAAGAGAGAGAAGAAGAGGAGAGAAAGTTCTGGTTCGAACAAGAGAGAAAATCAGTCTCTCCCATTCGGCCAGATTTTTTTTTGTATTTCTATTAATCTGGAAATGACACCTTTGCCCCTACTTAAGTGAGGGACATGAGATCTAACATAACTTTACACATCAGCAACTTCAACATAAGCATAAAGACAAAAATACCCCTGCATAGTCGACATTAACAACTGATGAGGTTTATATGTCACTTTCACCAGGTATGTATGGTAGGAAAATGCAGGGCAAGGTATGCAAGATGAAGAAACCTTTTTATGGCCTCAAGTAATCCCCACAATATCTCAAGTTTGGCTATACATAGAAGCAGTTTGACCATACCTTGTTTGTGAAGAGAAGAGGCACTCAGTTTACCTTCCTCATTGTTTATGTTGATGATATTGTCGTTATAGGGAGTGATATAGAGGAATTTTAGGCACTTAAGGAATTCCTTAATTTAGAATTTGAAATTAAGGATTTAGGGGAATTGAGATATTTCCTGGGAATCAAAGTTGCTAGGTCTAAGATGGCATCTTCATCTCCCAACAAAAGTATGTGTTAGATCTTCTTACAGAGACGGGGAAACATGGTGCCAAACCTATTTCTACACCTATTGATGCTAACCATAAATTCTTAGCTGATGGTGGTGATAAGAGATCTACATCGGGTTATTATGCCTTGGTTGTAGGGAACATTGTCTTCTGGAGGAGTAAGAAGCAGTCAATAGTAGTAGCCAGGTCTTCGGCTGAGGCAGAGTACATGGCAATGGCACATGGATTTTTAGAGTTGTTATGGCTCAAGTCACTTCTAGAGGAGATGGGTATTACACATGATAAGCCCTTAATGCTTTATTATGATAATCAGGCTGCAATCAGCATAGCTAACAACCTAGTTTAGCATGACATGACAAAACATTAATTAAGGCCACGCTTGCTAACTTACCCATCTTTTTCATGTCGGTGTTTAAAATCCCAGTGAATATTGCTAACAAATTAGAGAAGTTAATGAGAGATTTCCTGTGGGAGCTGGGAGAAGAGAAGAGGGACCATAGAGTTAGCTAGGAGATGGTGTGTAGGAGTAAGTCGTGTGGTGGTTTGGGGCTTGGGAGTATTAGGAGAAGGAATATGACTCTGCTGGGGAAGTGGTTGTAGAGGTTTCCTATGGAGAAGGAGAAGCTATGGGCTAGAATAGTGGCAAGTATTCATGGGCTAGATCACAAGCAATTCCCCTTGGAAAGCCATTCATGACCTGCTACCAGTCTTCATTACTAATATCAGGTATGATTTGAATTCCGGTAATTCCATAAAATTTTGGGAACAAACCTAGGTGGGGAGCGTCCCTCTAAAGGATCAGTTTCCGTCTTTGTATGCTCTTTCTGATTTGAAAAATGAGCCGATCTCGTCTTTCACCACCCCGTCCTCTTCCACTTCTGGGATTGGGTAGAACTTGGGTCTAAGAAGGGATTTGAGGGACTCAGACTTCGACTGTATTTCGAGCCTTCTTGCACTTCTTGATAACGTTGTCTTAGACCCCACTAG
>NW_010729167.1:916679-932438 GCF_000365185.1 Nelumbo nucifera
TTTGTGACTCTTGGAAGATAAGTGTGTTTGTCTTCCACTTGTAAATTTTCTACTGATGAATTGATGGAAGTGTTATTGATCAAAAAAAGGGCAGCTTCTGGAGAAGTTTTCCTTCCTTTTATTGTCTCAGAGCAACAATTAGTAGATGTTCTAACCAAGGGTGTCCCCAAGGCAAAGTTACAACATTGTGTAAGCAAGTTGGGCATGATTGATATCTTTGCTCAGCTTGAGGGAGAGTGTAAAGATAATGGTTCGAATGGGCCTTAGTCTCTTTGTTTTTATTTAAGTTATGTTTATGACTTGTGTTAGTAGTTTGTGCCCTACTAAAGGCACTCGTCTTTAGCGATGGATGCCCTACTAAGGGCACTCATGTAATTGTCCTTATTTTTTACAACAAAAGAATAAAAGAGATCATTGGGGGCTCAAGAGAGGTTTTGAATTACTCTCTTCTTCCTTTTCTTCTATCTTCTTCCTCCATCACTTCTCTCTCTTCAATCTCGTTCTTTTCTCCTGTTTCTTTTCTTTTAATTCAGATTGTTGCAGGTGTGATTTACAACTTAGTGGAAGTGTTCTATTGGGTCAATTCATTTATCTTCTCTATTATCATTATTTTCTTGTTTTTTTTTTGCTTCCTAAACCTTTGAGGTCATCCATGAAAAATCCCAATGTTCATCCTTTGTATGATCTTTTGACCATAGTGTTCACATTCAACTTTTTTTTTGTGAAAAGAATGCAAAATAACAAAGAAAAACATGAACAAGAGAATAACATAGACTTACGTAATTACATGGTTTGGCATATTGAGCCTACATCCATGGAGGATATTGAGAAAATTTTCACTATTTCTCGATCAATTTTACAACCCTAGTAAGAATACTTGTATTATTTATACCATCGAATTAGGACTTTTTTCAATACCCTAATCCACTAATAATTAAAATTAAAATATTCCCAAAATACCCATCCTCCCCAATAGACCCCTGATAGGCCCTCAACTACCCATTCGGGCCCATGCCAGGAGACCCAGGCCCAAGACACTCAGTGACCAGGCCCTGCACGAGAGAAGCACCTGATCACCCATGTGCAACCTCCACTGAGGTTCGTTTACATGAGGAGGCCACATCCCTCCAGTTAGCTATCAGTCGCAGTCGAATCCATGTGCAGGAGAGATTGAGGAGAGAGTATAGATAATTGTAAACCCCATCTATTCGGCAAGTAAGAAAAACCCTACTATTCTCCTCTTCTCCTTCTTCCTTTCTTCTTCTACTCCGTTTCAGGAGGGTGAGCTCCCTTGAACCAGCTCAAAGTTTCAGAATTCAAAGTGGGTCTATCAACCCCCTTAATACTAATGTTGTTTTCTCATCCTTCTTAATACAAGGCATTCTGCCCTCAAACTTCTAACTATTTCCTTTCTGATTTTCTGCTTTTCAAACACCTTTTGATGTAACTAGGGCCGACTGAACTACTTTGGACCTACATAGCTATCTTCTAGCTCTCTTCACATTAGACTTGTGCATAAACTCGGCTTAGCAAAGATGAGCTCATCACTACTAAGAACTTGGACCCATACATCTCATTTTCCAAATTTATCCACACAAGAAACTCAAAGATGTAATTCTATTGGTTTGGATTCTTGATGTTCTTATCATCTTCCTTATATTCAGGCTTAAACATTTGATATGGTCCATATCTTCCGATATACCACATATAATAGAGTAATATCCCACCAATGACTCCCCCTGTCATAGACCATTGATCTCTTGCTTCAAGTGATATATACTGTAAATGTTATTCTAGGAGCATATACAGGCTATTCATCAGACACCTCCTTTGCTATCCTTAGGAATAAAAACATGTATTCAAGATCTTTTATAAGAAATAAAATTTTACCAAACTTCTAATTCATGAAATTATAAAATTGTACAATTATATAATGGATATCATTGTCCATATTCCATTCTTTAAGCAATTCTAGGCAACACGTGTGTAATCAGACTTTCTTTCTCATTTTATTGTGAGAATTGACAATGCATAGGTAAAATTCTTACCTGTATACTTCACATGATTGCAGGCAAAACACTGGGATTCTTTCTACAAGTTTTACAGGAATACAACTGATAACAAGTTTCGTCACTCTCTTTACAACTTATTGATATCATTTTAGTTATTTTGTTCCTTTACAATTAATACTGCTATTTCCCTTTTTTGTTTGTGTAATTTCATTCTTCAATAATTCTCATCCCTCATCTATTTTATGCTGCTAGGTGTCTTCACGTTTTAAGTACTTCAGGACTGAAGTAAATTTCTTCAGCTGCACTTTGTCCTGTGTTTTACTAAGTATAGGCTATTGTGATCTATTATTCTTTATTGTAAAACACACATATATTCTGTCTCATAGATCAGCTTAAGATTCTTTTCTTTGATATATTTCAGTAGTAAAAAATATTAAGAAACAACGAAAGAATGTGAGAGAAGGTGGATGCAAATGAGAATAGCAAGGAGGAGAAGTGAGAAGTGAGAAAAGATGGGAGAAACACAATCAGTTCATGGGATTCTAGAGAATCCCAACTTATCTTTTATATTTTAGTATAATGTAAAGGAAATTTACATCTATGCCCTTAATAGGGCGGCAGCAATAAAGAAATGAAAATAAAGACTCATTAGGCCCAATATTATACATAAAAGCCCACCAAAAATCTAGCATCCCCGACTTTCCAAGAGTAGAATGTAGCTTTAAATGAGGAACTCCTTTAGTGAATACATATGCCAACTTCTGATTTGTCTTCACATAAGGAAGGCGCACTTCTCTAGACAACACTCTTTTCCTCACAAAATGCTGATCAACCTCAATATGTTTAGTGCAGTCAAGCTGAACAGGATTATGGACAATATTTGTTATTGCCTTGTTGTCATAGTACAAAATTAGGAGTTTCTCCCATTGGATCTTTACTTGGCTTTTGCATTGGAACAAGCAACAACCAACTACTTACTCTTCTAGGAAAGTAACTTCCCTCCTACAAAGGCATGGGTACTAGAAGTAGGACTCTTGTCATCAAGGGAGCGTGTCCTGTCCAGTCTGTATTAGTGTATCTATCTATCTATCTATCTATCTATCTATCTATCTATCTATCTATCTATCTATCTATATAAAGTGTGTAAATGGACAATGTTGTGCATACAAGAATGATAAAATACAAAGTGTACAAAGGTAGTGTACAACAGAGAATTATAAGAGAGGTAAAATTACAATGGGCAAATTTCTTAAACTACCCTTATGGTTTAGCTAATTGACTAACTCTACCCTTACTGTTTACATATTGTCTTAAAGTACCCTTAAGTTTTCTGATAATTGACATCACCGTTAAGTGCTAACGGAAAAATACGAAATGCCAAATTTACCCTCTACTCTTCTTCAAATTTTCAAAATAAAACCAACTGACAAAAAATTTGAAGAACTTTAATCTTTTCCCCTTTCGTCCTCTATGTAACTCGTCTCTCTCACTCCCTCTTCTTTTTTCTTCCCCCTCACCATTGTTGCTGCCACCATTACCAGAAAAGGGGCTGAAAACCGCAACAGCAAATGTGAGACGAGTTCAGAAGTGGTAGAGTTCTATCACTCCCTGATGCGAAGAGATTCAAGGAGGGAATTTGGTGCCGGCCTCTCTGATGTTCCGGCGGAAGCGAACGCGTTGAACGTGATTGGCGAAATCAAGAACCGGTTCGCTAGATTGCTTGCTGTAAGTTCTTGTACCATTCTGTTCCGTGTTGTCAGTTTCAAAATTACAAAATTTTCACTGAGAGCATCAGCATGTAAGCCATCAGGTGAAGACTCTGCAACTGTCTGAAGTGCCTTGTGTTGACCTTTCCTAGGGGATCGAGTAGGGCATTTAATGATAATATGCCCATGTTGTTTGCAGTAGGTACAGAAGTTCTTTTTCTTTCAGTTAGAGGCTGCATGCCCAGGTGGATGTGGGCTGGAGATGCAAAAAAGACCAGTCAAGGAGAACCCAACTCATGCCAAGTGGATTCAAGAAAACTATTTGGTGATGACTTGGCTGTGTAATTCCATGTAGCCCCACATTAGCAGAAATTATTTATGGGAGAAAATAACTAAGGAAATATGGGAGAATATGAAAGAGACTTTCAGCCTCTTAATGTTGCTAGGGCTTGTGAGTTGAAGAGTGAAATAAACAATTAAACAGGGGGAGAAACCTTATCTGTCACTCTACACTGAAGTCTTTATGGCATGAAGTTGATCACTTGGAGACAATTGAGTGGGAAAGCTACAAGGATGCAACAACATATAGGAAGTTGGTGGAGACAAATAGGGTGTTTGAATTTCTTGCTTGTTTGAATTCAGATTATGATATTGTGTGTTAAATTATAGTGTTTGTGCAGGGTCTTTTTAGACTTTTCCCTCTTGTATTTATGGTTCTTGTTGTATCTTTGTGTCACATAATCAGGGGTAATTGAGTAATTTTCACCTTTTATGAATAAAAGTTATAAGGGCAGCAGTTGGGTTCTCGATACTGATAGACTTCAGCCCTATTCATTTCTAATCTTCTTCTCTTCATTTCTTCTTTCTCAACTGAATCTGTCTCCTAGATTTCTACTAGGACTTATTTAATTAATAAATCATAGATTAAGTCACATGGTATCAGAGCCAGGTGATCGACCTACTCAACTTGCTCTGTGAAGGACGTCTCAACCAGGTTCGACTAAAAGTTTCCACTCATATACGGTGAAGGGAAGAGAAAGAATCAAAAAATGACTGATCGCCCAGGGGTATAGGAGGCTTCCATGCCTCAAATTGCATTTTTTGTTGTGTTGTTGATGGTTTTCTAGACTCCCTCTATTTGGCAGTTTGAAGAGGGACTGTGTACATGGTACGTGTAGGTTGTTTTTTGGTCTGTGAATGGTGGGATAAAGCAACATGGTGATTTGTTTTTTGTTTTTCAATTGATGTGGTGAGGTTGGACAGTTTTTAGAGGTATTATAGCTAGGTTGTTGGTGTTCCCAAGAGTGTTTCAGAATTGGCTGAATGCTTTTTGGTCTTGGAAGGTGTTAGCTAGTGGGTGTGAATTGCTGAAGTAGTTTACCTGTGATCTATGGCAGCTTCTGGAAGTGAAACTAAAACAAGTGTGACTGTACAACCAGATTTCATGGCTGCCCAGATGACTTCAATCAAACTCAGTGGTACAAATTATGTACCATGGGAAAAATCAGTCGAAGTAAATTTGACAGCTAGAGGTAAACTAAAATATATTAAAGAGAATAAGCCAGATCTAGGGGCTGCGGGGTATAATGATTGGATCCAAGAGAACGCATAGATCATGACATATCTTTGGAACAGTATAAAACCTCATATTAGTATGAATTTGATGTTCTTTGACACAGAAATTTGGGAACACGCCAAACAATTGTACTCCAGACAGAATAATGTGACTAGGATTTATCAACTATACCAAGAATATTTTCAGTTACAACAAGGTGATAGGAGTGTTGAGGAGTATTATGCCAGTTTAAAGTGTTTGCGCAGTGAGTTGGATTCCTATCAGTCCCTTTCAATTGATCTCGAGGTGCAACAACAACAAAGAGATCAGTTGGATGTGGCAAGATTTCTTTCTGGTTGAGGTTTGAATTTCAGCCAGTATGTGCTCAAATTTTAAGTAGCAGTGATATACCCCCCTTATCATAAGTTTTTTCTAGAGTTAGAAGGGTTACTAGCCTACATATAGATAACTCTTCAGTACTATAGAAGTTAGCCCTAGCCGCAACCAAAGGTGGTAGAGGTGGCTCACGTGGTAGAAGTGGCTATCCTAGAGGAGGTAACTATGGAGTGAGAGGTGGTTGTGGTAATAGTAGAGATGGGAGTATTAGAGGCCATGGTGTTGGTGTTGGTGGTTGGGGAATGGTTAGAGAGTGCGGTTATTGTGGACAGGAAGGACATACGGTGAGTTTCTGTTATGATTTGTGTTTTCAGCCAATGTAATAGAAGAAGAAGAGAGGAGAAGAACAAGAGAAAGAAGTTGAAAGAGACTAAAGCCTAGGCTGGCAGCGCCAGCTGTTATATTTATACTAGGGCGACCGTACAACTTAAAAGGGAAAAAAAAGACAAAAGTGCTCTTGTGGCACACATCTAATATTACATCACTCCCCCTCAAGTTGGGGCATAGATGTCAATCATCCCCAACTTGTTACATAAATCATAATGCCACAAGGAATTGTATCCCTTAGTAAAACATCTGCAAGTTGTTCTTTCGAGCTGATGTAAGGGGTACAAACTTCTCCATTCTCCCTGATAAAATGCTTGTCAACTAAAATATGTTAGGTTCTATCATGGAGAACTAGATTTGCAGCAATGTTGATAGCTGCCTTGTTATCACAATAGAGTGACATGGCCCTATATTCTGCCTCTGCACTGGACTGGGCAACCAGACTCTATTCCTTACTCCTCCAAGTAACAAGATTTCCTCCTACAAAGGTGTAGTAATCACTGGTGGATTTCTTGTCATCTATAGAACCAGCCCAATCAGCATCAGTGTAAACCTCAACTCTCATGTAACCATGCTTCTTGAACAATAGGCATGTCCTTGGGAATTCTTTAGATATCTCAGTACCCTGTTTGCTGCTTCTTGGTGTACTGCCTTCGGAGCATGCATAAACTGACTAAGGACCCCCACAACATATGCTATGTCGGGCCTAGTTGTAGATATGTAGAGAAGTCTACCCATAAGTCTTTAGTACTATTTTGGATCCTCCAAGAGTACACCACTACAATCCCCAAGTCTGTGATTCACATCTATAGGAGTGTCAATAGGTTTGGCCCCAAGTTTTCCTATATCTTTTAGGAGATCTAGGGTGTACTTCCGTTGAGAGATGAAGATACCTTGTTGAGAGCGGACCACTTCAATTCCAAGGAAGTAATGCAATGGTTCTAGATCTTCACTTCAAACTGTGTAGCTATGAACTTCTTTAACCTCTGTATCTCTGAAACTCAGTCACCAATAATGACAATATCATCCACATAATCAATCAGGGCTGTTGTTTTCCCTTGTTCCTTCTTTACAAAGGTTGAATCATGTATACTTCCTCCTTCAAATCCCCATTCAAGAAGGCATTTTTAATGTCCAACTAATGAAGCTCCCAATCAAGGTTTGCTGCTAGAGAGATGACCCAGATAGAATTCATTTTTACCACAGGAACAAAAGTCTCAGCATAATCAACCCCATATACCTTCGTAAAGCCCTTTGCTACCAATCTTGCCTTGTATCTCCCAACAATGCCGTCTGCCTTGTGTTTCACAGAGAACACCCATTTGCACCCTACAGGTTCCTTTCCTTCAGGAAGGTCCACCAACTCCCATGGGCCATTTTTGTGTAGGGCATTGATTTCTTCCTTCGTAGCCTCTGTCCATTTAGGAGCAAGAAGAGCCTCTGCAACACTTTTAGGGAGAAGGGGACAGGGACATTATCAATTGCAGATTGGAAAGCACGAAATGAGGGTGCGACATTTTCATAGGATAAGAAATGAGCCATGGGGTGGTGTGTGGTGCATGATCTAACCCCCTTCCTTTTTGCAATAGGAAGGTCCAAATCACAATTTGAAGTGTAAATATCAATGGGTGAGGACATTGATTTAGCTCCTAGCAGTTTGATGGCATTGGTTGCATAGTTTTAGGTTGCCCCTTGGCTATTGAACTTTGTTGGCCTTGACTTCTTTAATGTTGTCTCCGAAAGACACGAAATGGGGGAGAGTCAAGAGGGTCAGGACATCACCATGTAATTATCCTATACCCACCGAAAGGATTTTGTATCAGAATTCTTCTCCCCAATGATGTACCCCAGTTTCCGACGAGCACCAATGGCCATCTTGCCTGATTGTGCCTATTCTAAGTAATTTATAGTTATACCATTCCATTTTACCGTAGTAATAATTCCAGACCCAAAAGTATCACTAGTACCTCCTACACCCAGACCCATGTCACCAATGGCCATTTTGGTTGATTATGCCTACTCTAAGTAATTTGTACCATCCAATTTTACTGTAGTAATAAATCCAGACCCAAAACTATCATTAGTACCTCATTCACCCAGACCCATGTCACGGTCAAGGTTTAAAATGTCGATGTTGATGGGAATGTCGCTTACCCAAATATAGGACAAATGTCAGTAATGTCGGAAATGTTGGATGTAAATATTGTAAAAATTATAGATATTGTGCAAATATTATGAAATATGTGGAAATATGCAATGATATTCTGTAAAATGATAAAATAAACATTAATACACCTTTCTAGACTATTATCTTCCATGATGCATATCTTTTTGTTCTAATAAATAATTAGAATTAAATCATAAACAATATAAACCATTTAATATTTTTCTTATTAAGAAAATTATTTTATTTTATTCTAATAAGTAATTAGTTTAAGTAATATTTTTATTGTTATATAAAATATCTCACTATTTTTGGTTTTTATGAATTTTTTATCTCAAATATAAACTTTCTTATTATTATTTCATTTTTTTTTTACTTTTATAATGAGGGTATACAATATCACTATATAAACTATTTATTAAATCATATAAATTAGACAAACCATTTAATGTTTTATTATTATAAAAACATTTTATTCATGCATTTTATTTTATTTTAATAAGTAATTAGTTTAATCATTTGTTTTTATGAATATTTTATATTTTATCTTAAATATTAATTTTCTTATTATTTATTCAGTTTTTGTTGGCTTTTATAATGAGGGTCTACAATATTACTATAGACATTCATATACTTGTACTAAGACTATAAGAATATATTAAAGATTATTTTTATAAGTTTTCTATTAGGAGGTCTATAGTATTACAATAGACCCTATTGCACTATAACATACTTGTAATTATGTTTTAAAGATTCCATTTAAAGGCTTGCTTTTGTGATGGTCTATAGACTTAAATAGACCTTCATATACTGTGGCATGTCTTTTATAAGATAAACTTAAAACATTTGGGCTTAAGGGTTCATTAGTCATTCGAACCCTCAACCTGAAATTTCAAAGACTCTACAAAGATGCAAAGACGCAGTGTGACTGTGTGAGGATTTTAGGAATCCGTAGATGAAGAAGAGATAGAAAAGGAAGATGAAGACAAGCATTCTCCTTGTAGAGAAGATGGGTCGAATGGCCCATAGGCAGTTTATCTTTTTTTTATCTTTTATGTTCTTTGCTGTAATGGGCCTTAATTTGGGCTTTATTCTTTCTTATGTTATGTTTTTTAATTTTCTGCCCAACTAGGGGCCTTTTTGTAAATTACTAAAGTTTAACTTAATGAAATAGAATTAAGGGAGTAAGAGAGGAGGTTATGTTTGAAAAGATCACTCTCTGAACCCTAGTTGCCGCCACCTTCTTCTTCTTCTTCTCTCTTCTTGAAACCTGATTTTTGCTACTTTCTTTTGATTTTCTACAACTTTTTAAACAGTTCTTTCTTTACAAAAGGCTGTTTTTCTTCGTGGTATCAGAGCAGGCTCGACTTTACCCTCTTTTCACTCATTTGTTCCCATACACAGTGTGTATGGAGAACTGAATCGTATGAATAGTTAAAGAAACCTATTTTAGCCCAGTTGTCAGTGGTTTTTGGAGAGAAGGGGACTGGTTTTGTTGTCCTCCTAACAGATTCAAGTGTGTTGCCCGAAACCCTAATTTTATGGAGAAATCTGATTGCGGGACCCACAGGGAGTTTGACTTGGGCGCTCAGTGACTGAAGGTCTTCTCATCCTTCATCTTGAAGATCGAATAAAGTGGATTGGTGTTCCGTGAAGTCTACAAGGAGCGGCTAAGTTTTCTCTATTTCTCCTGGCTTCCGAGTGTGATGCAGGGTACGGCTGCATAGAGGTTGGCTCACAACATAGTTTTTGTTCAGTCTTCATTTGTTGTTATTTGAAGTTGTTAGAAGTTATTTTCGAAGTATTTAAGAAGATGAACCCTTAAGAAGTTAAAAACAAGCATGTTGCTGAATCCGGATAGGTTCTGGGAGCCTCTGTAGACAGACTCCCTACTGGCTGTGACCACAGTCAAGTTGGATGGAACTAATTATCTAGCTTGGTCACAATCAGTAAAATTTCATATCTACAGTAGAGGCAAATGGAGTTTTATCTCCGGGAGCAAGAAGGCTCCTTCGGAAGATGATCCATCATATGAAAAATGGATGCAAGAAAATTATACTGTTATTGGATGGCTTGTGAACTCAATGCAACCACAGATTAGTCAGCACTATTTGTGGATGAATTCAGCAAAGGAAATTTAGGATAGTGTTGCTGAAACCTATTCCTAGAAATTAAATGTGGCCAGGGTTTATAAGCTGAGAAGTGATGTGAAGAGTTTGAGACAGGGGGAGAAACCATTTGCTGTGTATTTCTCAATACTGAAGTCTTTATGGCAACAAATTGATTTGATAGAAGCTGTAGCCTAGGACACCACTAATGATGTTGAGACCTACATGAAACTTGTTGAGAGAAACAGGGTGTTTGAGTTTTTGACAGGGCTGAATCTAGAATATGACATCACAAAGCAAAATATTTTATCCAAGGATAGTGTTTCACTATCTCAAGTCTATGCCTTGGTAAGTAGTGAAGAAAGCAAGAGACTTGTCCAAGTCCAAGGGGCTGGTCTAAATGATCACTCTGCTAATATGGGAGTGAAACAGAAGGGAGTTGCAGGGACTCCAAGTAGCTCAAGGAAGAAAAAAATTATTTGTGAGTACTGTAAGAAGCCAAAACACACTAAAGACAAGTTTTGAAAATTGCATGGGTGGCTACAAATATTTTATCTTGTTCATTAATGACTTTTCTCGGTTCACTTGGATATTTTTGATGAAGTCCCGTGATGAAGTTCCCGGACTTGTGAGGCAATTCCATGAATTTGTCCTAACCCAATTTGATACCAGAATTAAAATTTTCAGATCCGACAATGCAAAAGAATATTTTGAGAAAAACCTGACCTACTATCTCACTGATTTAGGGTTATTCACTAAAGCTCTTGTGTTAGGACCCTAGAATAGAATGAAATTGCTGAAAGAAAAAATAGGCATGTTGTTGAAGTTGCAAGAAATATTCTATTTGCCTCACGTGTCCCTACAAAATTTTGGGGTGATGCTGTTCTCACTACAACCTACCTAATCAACCGTATGCCATCCAGGGTTTTGGGGTTTAAGTCTCCCTTCAGTCTTCTTCATCCGGGCAAGGATCTTTTTCCTATTCATTTTCGTGTCTTTGGCTGCACTTGTTATGTACACATCCCAAGTGTCCAGAGACATAAATTTGAACCAAAAGCCCACAAGTGTATCTTCCTTGGTTATTCCCCCACACAAAAGGGTTACTGTTGTTTTGATCCGAAGACTGTCACTTGGTATGTCCCCATGGATGTCACCTTTGATGAGCTCTCTTCCTTTTATGATTCTTCTTAGGAGAGGCATTGTCCAAAGGGGGAGAATTTATCATAGTTGTTTGCTCTTCCCCTTCCTGTCCCAGTTGAGTCTTCTGTTGAGACTCCTCCTCCTTCAAATGAGTCAAGGGAGGATCAGTCATTTCATTCTCATTCCAGTGTTCCTATCCCTCCTTTACCTCCTCGTCCTCTTTTTAATCCCAAGTTGTATCAACGACAGAGAACCAAAAACGAGAAGATTGTTTCCCCTACAACACATGAGCCTCCTGCACTTCCAGTCACAAAAGAGACAACAGGTACTAATATAGCCCCTTTGGAGTCATCCTTCCCAGACCTTGATATCCCTATTGCCATTAGGAAAGGAAAAAGGAAGTGTACTACACATTGCATTTCTAAACACCTTTCTTGTAGTTTGCTCTCTCCCTCATATTTTGCCTACTTTTCTTCTATTGCTTCTAACCCAATTCCCAGGTTTGTGTCAGAAGCTCTTACTATTCCAGAATGGAGGGATGCTATGAGAACAGAAATTGATGCCCTGCACAAGAATGACACTTGGGAAGTGGTTGATTTGCCTGAAGGGAAGGATCCAGTAGGCTGTAAGTGGGTTTTTACTATTAAATATCATGTTGATGGCACCATTGAAAGGTACAAGGCTAGGTTGGTTGCTAAAGGTTATACACAGACATATGGGATTGATTATCTGGAGACCATTGCTCCTGTTGCCAAGATGACTTTTGTGAGAGTTCTTCTATCTTTGGCTGCACACTCAGACTGGCCACTTTATCAGCTAGATGTAAAGAATGCATTTTTGAATTGAGAGTTACATGAGGAGGTCTATATGTCTCTTCCTCCAGGGATGTATGAAACAAATATGAAAGGGAAGGTCTGCAGGCTGAAGAAATCTCTTTATAGACTTAAACAGTGCCCCAGAGCATGGTTTGAAAGGTTTAGGGCTGCCCTTGTTAGCTTTGGCTATGTACAGACACAGTCTGATCATACCCTCTTTGTGAAGAGGAGAGGATCCTTGGATTTACTTGATTGTGTATGTTGATGATATTGTTGTGACTGGTAATGATGTATCAGGGATTAATGATCTCAAATTCTTTCTTCATATAGAGTTTGAGATCAAAGATCTGGGGAAATTGAGATACTTTCTTGGCATAGAAGTTGCTAGATACAATGATGAAATCCTTATCTCTCAGAGAAAGTATGTACTTGATTTGCTCTCTGAAACAGGGAAGATGGGTGTTAGATTAGTTGCTACTCCTATTGATATGAGTCATAAACTCTCTGCTTCAGATGGAATATTGTTGAAAGATAAGGGAGTCTTCCAGAGACTACTTGGAAAACTTCTCTATCTATGCATGACTTGTTCAGACATTGCATATGTTGTCAGTTGCATTAGTCAGTTCATGCATGCTCCTAAGGATACTCACATGGCAGCAGCTGAGAGGATTCTGTGTTATTTAAAGGGTTCCCCTGGAAAGGGAATTCTATTTGCTAAGCATGGCCACATGAAACTTGAAGCCTACACAAATGCTGATTGGGCCGGAAACATTGATGACAGAAGATCTACCTCTGGGTACTGTAGCTTAGTGGCAGGTAATATTGTCTCTTGGAGAAGCAAGAAATAATCAATTGTTGTCCGATCTTCAGCCGAAGCTAAATACAGAGCCATGGCTCATGGAGTTTCTAAACTACTATGGCTTAGATCCTTGATGGAGGAACTGGGTATTGAGCATGATAAGCCAATGATGTTATACTATGATAATCAGGCTGACATCAACATTGCTCACAATCCAATAAACATAATAGAACTAAACATTTTGAAATTGACAAACACTTCATTCGAGAAAGAGTAGCTTCTGGAGAGGTGTGTTTACATTTCATCACTTCTGAAGGACAGTTAGTTGATTTGTTCACCAAGGGCATTCCCAAGGCTAAACTTCAGCATGATACTAGCAAGCTTGGCATGATTGACATCTATGCTCAGCTTGAGGGGGAGTGTAGAGAAGATGGGCCGAATGGCCCATAGGCTGTTTTTCTTTTTTTATCTTTATGTTCTTTGATGTAATGGGCCTTAATCTGGGCTTTATTCTTTCTTATGTTATGTTTTTTAATTTTCTGCCCAACTAGGGGCCTCTCAGTAAATTACTAAAGTTTAACTTAATGAAATAGAATTGAGTAAGAGAGGAGGTTATGTTTGAAAATCTCACTCTCTGAACCCTAGTTGCCGCCACCTTCTTCTTCTTCTCTCTTCTTGAAACCAGATTCCTGCTACTATCTTTTGATTTTCTGCAACTTTTTAAACAGTCTTTTCTTTTCAAAAGGTTGTTTTTCTTTTCTCCTCAACTTCTCATCTTCTATTTTTTTTCCTTTTTTCCCCTTATTTTTCATGGTTATTCACTGTGAGAGGGAAATAGGGATAGTATTGCTTACCTGAATCAAGATGAGTCTTGAGATTGAGATGAGAGCAATTTCTTTTGGAGTTTTAGATGTCCAGTGCCCTAAGTCTTGTTCCAATAAGGTATTTCAGTGCAAGACCGAGGGTAGAAGCCACTCTTGTGCCTATTCGAGCATGAAGTTGTAGTTCTTCCAGCTTTAGATAAGTAAACTGAAAACTTCTTTTTTCCCATTTAATCTCTCTCTTTTTCTCTTTTTGTTTATGATGAAACTTGATCGTCTTCACTTTGAATGTATGTTTATTTGTCGACATTTGGATGAACTGTTTTGAAATATTGGTTTTTTTTTTTTGTTTTTTTAAACGGCATAGATGATATTTACCGAAATAGTCAAAATATCGACGGACATTTTATATTTTTTTAATTAAGTGAGAGTTCATGTCAGTATGTCTCGACACCAACATATGTCAGGTGACATTAGCGAAGTGTCGTGACATTTTAAACCATGGTTGCGGTGGACTTCTACTCAGTACTCCTATCAACAAACCCAGAGCAGAATATAGTTTTCTGGGGGTGAAGAATGGATGCTTAGACTCTACCCCAAGGGGCCCTTATATAGATAATGAAATTAGAGTATTTATAGAGAGGCCCTTGTAGGGCAATAGAAAATAATTACAAAAAGCCCTTGTAGGGTTGAAGAGAAAATAATAAAATATACATCAGTTAGATACAATACAATAGGAACTACGGTAATATGGCACATCAGTGTGTTTCTTCACACTCCCCCCCAAACTGATGCTGAGGCATGAGCATCAGTTTTGTTTACAAGAAATAAGTGTCTGGACCTCGTCATGGCCTTGGTGAAGATGTTAGCAACTTGCATATCGGAGGCAACATGAGGGAGAGAGATAGAGTTCGCAAGAAACAGGTTGCGGATAAAGTGGCAGTCCACCTCAGTATGCTTCATCCTTTCATGAAAGACGGGGTTAGAGGCGATCTTAATAGCACTAGTGTTGTTCGCATACAAAGGGTTGGGTGTAGGAGAGGAATGACCCAACTCCTTAAATAAAGATTGAAGCCAAACAACTCCACTACAAACAGATGAAATTGCCCTGTACTCTACTTCTCTAGAGGACTTGGAAACAATCTACTGTTTCTGTTGTTTCTTGCATTTCCATGATATTAGATAGTCACCCATGAAGACACACCACCCGGTTGTTGATTGGTGTGTGTCGAAGCATCTAGCTCAATCTGCATCAACATATGCCCTCAGTTGGATTGAAGAAGATGAAGAGAAGAAAAGACCCTATGATAAAGAGCCCCAAACATAGCAGATGATCCAATGTACTACAATCAAATGAGGTTAACGATGGTAGAAACAAACTAACAACTTGAACTGTATGTGAGATGTCAGGATGAGTCATGGTGAGATAAATGAGAGACCCCACAAGTTACCAATAGAGGGAGGCATCAGGAAGCAGGGAGCCTTGTGATTTGGACAATCTAACATTCAACTCCAAGGGAGTATCAACTTGTTTATTAAGGTTGGCTAACTTAACAAGGTCAAAGGCATACTTGTGTTGGCAAATAAAATATCCCCAAGAGCTCCGTTGAACTTCAAGTCCCAAGAAATAGTTAAGAGGGCCTAGATCTTCCATGTGAAAGGAACTGTGGAGAAGAGACTTGAGGTCCTGAATTCCTTCTATATCCAAGGTTTAAATTGTTGATGTCGATGGAAATGTCGCTTACCAAAATATAGGACATATGTTGGAAATGTCGAGGGGAAATATTGTAAAAATTAGAGACATTGTGGAAATATTATGAAATATGTGGAAATATGCAATGATATTTTGTAAAATGATAAAAGAAGCATTAATACATCTTTCTAGACTATTATCTTATTCCCAACCATTATATAAA
>NW_010729167.1:953104-972284 GCF_000365185.1 Nelumbo nucifera
GCCCAACGGGCCTTTGAAGACTTGAAGACAGCAGTTTCGAGCCCTCCAGTCCTTACTCTTCCGGACTTCATCCAACCCTTTGAGATAGAGTGTGATGCCTCAAGTGCAGGGGTAGGGGCCGTCCTGATGCAGAAGGGACAGCCCATTGCTTACTTCAGCAAAGCCCTATCAGCCGCTCACCAGAACCAGTCCACTTATGTCAAGGAGATGATGGCAGTGGTAATAGCAGTCCAGAAATGGCGTACATACCTATTGGGACGCCAATTTATCATCAGATCAGACCAACGAAGTCTGAAGTATATAGCAAAACAAAGAGTGCACACCCCGGAGCAGCAAAAGTGGCTTAGTAAACTGATGGGCTTCAACTACCGAATAGAGTATAAACCTGGGCCCGCCAACAGGGTAGCTGATGCCTTATCACGGGTAGAGGAGCTGGCCCAACTAACCTACTCTCAGCCCAGTTATCCCTTGTTTGTAGCCATACGGCAAGAGGCAATGTTTGACCCGCAGCTGCAAGACTTTAGGGAAAAAGTGAGGCAGGACCCTTCCCAGGTTGCAGGTTACCAAATTGTAGGACCAGACCTCTTCTTTAAGGGCAGGTTCGTGATTGCTCCAAATTCCAGCCACAAAACTGAACTATTGAAGTTGTTTCATGATTCTACTTTGGGGGGACATTCAGGAGTGCTAAGGACTCTAAAGAGGCTCAGCAGCCACTACCATTGGGTAGGAATGTCCAAGGACGTGTTACACTGTGTCCGAATGCCAAACCTGTCAATAGTAGAAATACTCCTCACAGTCTCCCGCGGGCCTTGTACAACCCCTCAAGATTCCAGAGCAAGTATGGGAAGACCTCTACATGGACTTCATCACCGGATTTCCCCGTTCTCTAGGTAAGGAGGTTATCATGGTAGTAGTTGACCGTCTCACCAAGTATAGCCATTTCTCTGCCCTGCCTCACCCATACACCGCAGCAACGGTGGCTGACATCTTCATACGGGACGTCGCAAAATTGCATGGGACACCAAGATCCATTGTCTCGAACCGTGACCCTACCTTCCTGAGTTCATTCTGGAAGGAATACTTCCGATTGCAAGGAACCCAACTGCACCCATCCACAAGTTACCACCCCCAGACGGATGGACAGACTGAAGTTCTTAATCGGTGCTTAGAAGCCTACCTGAGATGCTTCATAGGGGAGAAGCCCAAACAGTGGGCCCACTGGCTCCTGTGGGCAGAATACTAGTACAACACGACTTATCAGTCAGCGGCAGGAATGACACCCTTCAAGGCTCTATATGGCAGAGAACCTCCTCCCATATTACCTTATGAATTTGGGTCGGCTAAGGTGACGGAAGTAGAGACTCGCCTACTGGCAAGAGACGAGATCCTTAGACTRCTCAAGGCCAATTTGATTAAAGCCCAGCAACGGATGAAGGTCTACTATGACTCTCACCACCGCCCACTAGAGTTTCAGGTAGGTGATTTTGTCTACCTTAAGCTCCAACCTCACCGCCAGGTCTCAGTGATGAGACGGGCTTGGCACAAGCTAGCTCCCAAAAATTATGGGCCCTATAAGGTGCTGGAGAGAGTGGGCCTTGTTGCTTACAGATTGGACCTCCCTGCTACCTCGAAGCTTCACCCGGTGTTTCACATCTCACTTCTCAGGAAAGCTGTGGGGAATCATACCCCTATCTCACCCAACTTACCCCAATTTATAGAGGAAGGGGACATTTACACGGAGCCTATCAAGATTGTCGATTTCTGATGGGTTCGGCGAGGAGGGCAGGTTGTGCCAGAAGGCAAGGTTGAATGGGCCGGACTGCCCCCAAAAGAAGCCACTTGGGAACCATATCTAAGGCTGAATGAGAGGTTTCCCAACCTAGACCTTGAGGGCAAGGTCAGTGCTAAGGGGGAAGGAACTGTTGAGACCCAAACACTCCTTCCAGAACCCACTAGGGGAGTGGAGCAGGCCACCACCCATCAGCCATTCACAAGGAGACAGAGAAGACAGGCGACAGAGCCCCAGAATTAGTTGCACTCAGAGTTGGTTACTCTGCCGCCAGAGGATATTCCATCCATGTTATCTGCCAGAGTTAGTTACCCAGAAATCAGAGGATATTCCCTCTGATATTACACCTGTAGGCCAGCTATATAAGGCCATCATCATATAATGAAAGCAATGAATGATTCTCCTTTTATTTTCTTCTCCCTGAGTCCAGTTATTTGCTTCCTTCCCTTCTCTTTTTCTCCCCATCTTCTATTTCAGGAGGTCAAGCTTCCCTCGAAGAGGCTTCCGAGGTGAGCGGAAACTCACCACGTGGTGTGCCTAGGCATGCACCTGATGCATCTTGCGCCTTGGCCCAGGCGTGTCTTTTGAAAATTGTATGTTTTTTTGCTTTTTTTGAACCTAGCGGCTGGGCCAGGAGCGGATCAGAGCTCCAAGAACCCCCTATTTGCCAATGTTATTCTTTCATTCATCTTATTAAAATATCTTCTTAAAAGGCAATTAAAATTATAAAATCATTATTTTTTTGTCAGAATTAATAATTTAAGCCCCTAACATGAACTTGTTTGGGCTTTCCTCGAGGGGCATGGCACAAAGGCGACTCGTAGAATCAAAAATGTAATATGTTTTACATCACATTAGCTACTTGAAGTATTGCAATTGAGGAAAAAAAGAGATTGTGGACTTTACATGCTTGAAAATGTTTTATATGTTTGATTTTATATTTAAATTTTCATTTGAATATGCTTTACATGTTAAGTTTATGTATTTTAATTTTAGATAATAGGTCTTTTAAACCATTAATTTTAAAATTTAAGTTTATATTTCTTATTAATATTATGTTTAATATTTTTATTTTTTTGAATTTTTCTGACTTTTGTTTTTGATTTTTAGCAATTTTTTGGCATTATTATGTTTAATAAAAGGCGCACACCTCGCCTTGCATCTCTCACCTCGAGCGCAAATTGGCCCTTACGCCTTTTTGTGCCTTTGTCTTTTAAAACACTGAATAGAATCATGGTTTAAAATGTCCCTAATTTCCCTAATATTTCCACAACATATTTCCATTTCCGTAGTTAGTGACACAAAATTTTACCATAATCGACATTTCCCCAATGAACACTACCAGCACTATGTGGAGTATAAGAGATAGTTTCCATAACATATTTCCATTTCCACTTCCATGGGTAGTGACATGAAATTTTATTGGAATCGACATATTCCCCAATGAACACTACCAGTACTATGTGGAGTCCAAGAGTATTATAACATAAGTTGGTGACAATATTCCAGATATGTGAAGTAACAATGTTATTTTACCCCTAACTTACATTATAATCACTTTGAGCTAGCTCAATATTCATTTCAAACATGAAGTTAAATATTAATTTTTTGTTTGTGTAATAGATTATATGGATGATCTATTACAATCATTTACATTTTCTATGAGTTTAAATTTTACTTCAACTCATTCTATTATGAAACTCTAAATCTTAAGGTTTGCAAGGCAACTTCAGAATGTATTTTTTTTGTCTATAACCTTAGTTCCTTAGATTTGTTTAGTGATTTAAAAAGGTGTGGCTATGCTTCTTTTATCATTTCGTCAAATATCATTCTATATTTTGTATATTTTACATTGTTTCCACCATGTCTATGATTTTTACAATATTTCCATATGATATTTCCGACATTTCTGACATGTTTCTTATATTTAGATGACCGACATCAACATTTTAAACCTTGAATAGAATAAGGTGTTAATTGTTTTGAGAACTGCATATTGAAAGAGGCGAGGCATGGTTCCATGTGTTTACTAAGAGTTACTTTGTTTAGTTTATATCTGTCAACATAGGGATGTTAACCAAATTGCTATTAAAAGGTTGATTTTGGAATTTTAAGCTTCCTTTAGTTAACTGAAGAACTCACTTCCCTATTTGAAATATAGCAGAGCATAGGGGTTGACACCAAAAAGTAGTTTGAAGTGTAAGCTTTAAGTAGAACATTGTTTCCCAGCTGCCAACGTAACACAGCCTTTATTCTGGCAGTGTAAATAAAAGCTCACAGTTGTTTAGTTAGATCCTATAAGTTGATATGCTAACATGATTTCAATGCCTATGTTTGTTTCAATACAAGATTCTCTATTCTAATAAAATTATCTGTCTACATGTGTTTCCATAGTTTTTGTGCATATTAAAGTAACAATATTTAAACACAAGCCCCTTGTGGAGCAATTCTAATTTTCTAGTTGCATACTAGTGGATATGTTGGGAAATACTGGAAACAAAAATGAAATTCAGCATTTTTTGCTACTTCACCAAAACATTGCAGTATGAGACAATATCTATTAGTAACAAAAATATAATTCAATATTATATTTCTTTACCTCTTTTTAGAATTTGAAATGTTTTTGAGCTATTCAATGTTTTTGGGCTTATTATTACCTCCGAAAGTTGGGAAGCTTTTTTTCTGAATTTACTTGTCTGCACCTCCCCATCAAGAAATAATTAATAAAAAAAATGACAACTTTGAGTTTATCCCTTCATGTCTCTGAATCACCTGTTTTATGAAAAGAGTCCTTTCTTCCAAATGGAGAGACAAACACATTTCTCCCTATTGAGGGAAAGGGATTTCTATGAATGAAACAGTAATGCCCCTATATTTTTAAGTAATCAGTGTAGATAGTTAATGTCCATCTTTCCTGTGTTTTCTAAACAAATTATTCTCTTGCAAAAAGGAGAAGATCTACAGTCTTACTATGTATATTTACAGTCTGTTTACCATTCGATGTTGTTCAGGTATACAGTTTTAAATCAGAGTGTAATTGTAACTTTAGGTTACAAGGGGAGCTATCTAAAATTCTTGTTATTTGTATCTGGTTTGTCCAGCAAGCCAACTTGTTTATGTTGCTTGTCTACTGAGCCAATTGTTATATAGCTTGCCCAAGAAGCCATTTAGTACACTCTTATTTAATCCATTATTTTTCTTTGGTCAATTTTGAGGAAGCATAGACGACATAGACCCTGAGATGTTAGATATCCAATGATGGATTCCATCTCTATATTTGCTTGTATTCTTCTATTTTTTATAGTGCATTTAGGTGATTTTCTCCCCCATAAATATAGCATTCTATGCCATACCACATAAATTTTATTATTTTTATTTCTTTGTTTATGCTTCCAGTTATGGTTTCATTATCTGGTTATGATTTTATAATTTTGTTTGCATGTTCCAGTAACTTGGTTATTCCATCCATACAAGGTTAGGATGATGTAGATTATCTTGTGACAAGAGACGATCCTTATTCGTTGGAAAACTGTAGAGAAGATGGGCCAAATGGCCCATAACCCACGGCCTATGTTTATGTTTTCTGTTATGTTTAGTCTTTTATGTTTATATCTTATTCTGTTAATGGGCCTGTTAACATTAGTTTATGTTTATGTAATTAGCTGCTGCCCAACTAAGGGCTAACTTGTAAATTACTAAAAGTTAGTGATTAAGTTAATGAAATAGATTAGGGAAAGGAGAGAGCTGTTAATGGGCTAACTTTCTGTTTTCTCATTTTTATTTCACAATTCTTTAATCAGTCCTCTCATTCTTTTGGGACTGTTTTTCTTCTTGGTATCAGAGCAGGTCCCTTTTTCTTCCTTTCTCTCCCATACGTAGTGTGTATGGAGAGCTGAATCGAATGAGTGATTGAAGAAGTATTCAGCCCAGTTGATGGTGGTTTTTTGGAGAAAAGAAAGATGTCTAGTTCATTACTCTGACAGTCTTTGGAGTTTTTTGCCCAAAACCCTAATCAACTGGAGAGTTCTGATTGTGGGTCCCATAGGCACCTTGGTGCTCAGTGACTGAAGGGATCCCCTTTCATTTTCTTGAAGATCGATCCATACCTAATATAATCCAGTGAAGCCTACAAGGAGTGGTTGCAGTTTTACTATTTCTCCTGGGTTCTGGATGAGACACAGCTGGCGGTTAGGGTTTCGTAAAGGTTGGTACTTGGTGTCATTTTTTTCCTGTCTTCATTATTTGCCTTTTGAAGTTGTTCGAAGTTGTTTTTTAGGAAAATGGATGTCTCTGGAATGGAGAACAAGTTGGGCTCAGAGTCCGGACAGGTTTCGGGAGCACCTAGAGACTCTTTATTGGCTGTGACCATAGTCAAGATTGATGACACTAACTATCTAGCATGGCCACAATCAGTAAAGATACATGTTTGTAGTAGAGGCGAGTGGGGATACATTTCTGTGAGCAAGAAAGCACCTCAGGAAAATGACCCATCGTATGAGAAATGGTTGCAAGAGAATTACACTGTTATTGGGTGGTTGACCCATTGATGCAACCACAAATTAGTCAGCACTATTTGTGGACGAATTCAGCTAGGGAAATTTGGGATATTCACAAAAACTTAATGTGGTCAGGGCATATAAGCTAAGAAGTGATGTGAATAATCTAAGGCAGGGGGAGAGACCTTTAGCAGTATACTTCTCAATGCTGAAATCCTTGTGGCAAGAGATAGATCTCTTAGAAACAATTGTCTGGGAAAGTACAAATGATGTTGAGACATAGAAAATTAGTTGAGAGGAATAGGGTTTTTGAATTCCTGACGGGGTTGAATCTAGAGTTCGATATTACTAGACAGAATATCCTAGCTAAGGATAATGTATCCTTGTCTCAGGCTTATGCTATGGTGAGCAGTGAAGAGAGTAGGAGGCTGGTCCAGGTTCAAGGGGCTATTACGGGTGACCACTTTGCTAATATGGGGCTGAAACTTAAGGTGATTACAGATGGTACACAGAAGGAGGTTATATGTGAGTACTGTAAGAAACCTAGACACACAAAAGATAAATGTTGGAAGTTGCATCCAGATCTTATTCCACCCCGTTTTCAAAAGAAGGATTATAATGGGAAGACCGGAAGTGCCAATACAGCCACAGTTTTAGACAATGATAGGTGTTCTACAGATGAGAAGTTAACTGTGATGAAGGTAGAATATGAGAAACCATCTCAGGTTGACAATGAGTAGCCACTTCCTCCAACTCTTCAGCCAATCCAACTACATTTGCATTTTCTCATTCAGGTATACGTGCTACCGCCAATCATGCAACCATCTCAGGTAATCATAGGATCCCTTGGATTATTAACTCTAGTGCTTCTAATCATATGACCAACATTTCCACTCTATTTAGCTCTTATGATTTGCTTTCTGGCCGTGATAAGATTACCCTAGACAATGGCTCTCTTGCTCCTATCTCTGGCAAGGGAGTCATCAAGGCTACAAATTCCCTCTCTCTTTCTTCTGTCGTTCATGTCCCTAGACTGCATACTAATTTGATGTCTGTAGTAGCCTAACGAAATCCTTAAATTGCAATGTAACCTTCTTCCCTTCTTATTGTGTTTTCCAGGACCTGAAGTCTCAGAAAGTGATTGGAAGTGGCCATAAGGCGAATGAAATATATCTGTTGAATACTCCTAGACAAAGCTAAGGACAGCCTGAGAGAGTTGCTTTCGGGTCTACTTCTTCAGAGTCTTTTAGTCGTGTCATGTTATGTCATTTTCGTTTGGGTCATTTGTCTTTTTCTGCTTTGAGTCATTTATTCCCGGAATTGTTTAAGGGGATTAACTTGTCTAGTCTTCATTGTGAATCTTGTGAATTATCAAAACATTGTAGAAGCAGTTATCCTTTGAGTAATAAAAGATCCACCTTTCCTTTTTATATTGTGCACTCTGATGTGTGGGGGCCATACCACTTACCTTCTATGGGTGGTTATCAATACTTTATTTTGTTCATTGATGATTTCTCCCGGTGTACTTGGTCATTTTTTATGAGATCTTGTGATGAAGTTCCCAAGCTTGTAAGACATTTTCATGAATTTGTTCTTACCCAGTTTGATGCAAGGATCAAAATATTCAGATTCGAAAATGCAAAATAATACTTTGAAAAGAACCAAACCTCTTATCTCACTAACTTTGGGGTCATCCACCAGTGTTCTTGTTTTCGTACTCCAGAACAAAATGGAGTAGTCGAGAGAAAGAACCGTCATATAGATGAAGTTGCAAGAAGCATCTTGTTTGCCTCACATGTTCCTACAAAGTTTTGGGGGGATGTTGTTTTCACTGCAACCTACCTAATCAATCGTATGCCATCCATAGTTTTGGGCTTTAAGTCTCCTTTTAACCTTCTTTACCTAGATAAAGACCTTTTTTCTCTTCCTCTTTGTGTCTTTGGCTGCACTTTTTATGTACACATTTCTAACACCCAGAGACACAAATTTGAATCCAAGGCCCATAGTGCATCTTCCTTGGTTATGCCTCCACACAGAAGGGTTATTGCTGCTTTGATCCTAGTACTGGCACTCATTATGTCTCAATGAGTTACCTTTGCTGAGTCCACTCCTTTCTATGGTTCATCTCAGGAGGAGCATCGTTCCTAGGGGGAGTATTTGTCTCAGTTGTTTGCACTTCCCCTTGTTCCTGTTAAGTCTCCTTCTGTTCCTAATGAGTCAAGTTCCAATATCCTGATCCTCCTCCATTACCTCCTTGTCCTCTTTTTAATCCCAGGTTGTACTAGCGACAAAGGACCAAGAGTGAGTAGATTGTTTCCTCTACATCACATGAGCCTCCTACACTTCCAGTTGCTGAAGAGACAACAAGTACTGATACCACCACATCGCAGCCTCCCTTCCCAGATCATGATGTCCCTATTGTTATTAGAAAAGGTAAACGGAAGTGTACTACACATTGCATTTCCAAACATCTTTTCTATGGCCTTCTTTCTCCTTCATATTATGTCTTCCTTTCTTCTGTTGCTTCTAACCCTATACCTAGGTCTGTATCAGAAGCTCTTACTACACCAAAATGGAGGGATGCTATGAGAACTAAGGTAGAGGCTCTGCACAAGAATGACACATAGGAAGTGATTGATTTGTCTGAAGGGAAGGAGCCAGTAGGCTGTAAGTGGGTGTATACCATCAAATATCATGCTAATGGATCTATTGAGAGGTACAAAGCTAGATTGGTTGCAAAAGGCTATACACAAACTTATGGGATTGACTATCTGGAAACTTTTGCTCCTATTGTAAAGATGACATTTGTATAGGTTTTGTTATCCTTGGCAGTTCATTCAGACTGGCCTCTTTATCAACAGGATGTGAAAAATGAGTTCAAATCAGCCTCCCACAAAACTGACCCCCACAATGTCCCACAACACCCCACCGTGTATTGGGAACATCTTCGATGATGACATCATCATTCTGGATATTATCATCGGGAGATGTTCCCAATACACGACGGGGATATGCCATGGGATGTTGTGGCGAGCTGATTCGGTCTTGTGAAAAATGTATTCTTGAATAATTACATGAGGAAGTTTATATGTCCCTCCCACCAGGGACGTATGGTACAAATATGAAGGGAAAAGTGTGCAAGCTGAAGATGTCTCTTTATGGGCTCAAACAATCACCTAGAACCTGGTCTGAGAGGTTTAGGGCTGCTCTTGTTCACTTTGGTTACACACAGACTCAATCTGACCATACCCTCTTTGTGAAGAGGAGAGGTTCACTGGTAGTATACCTTATAGTCTATGTGGATGATATTGTAGTGACTGGCACTAATGTGACAGGGATTGATAAACTTAAATCCTTCCTTCATACAGAGTTTGAGATCAAAGACTTGGGAGAGTTGAGGTACTTCCTAGGTATTGAAGTGGCTTGATCTAAGGATGGGATCTTTATTTCTCAACACAAGTATGTGCTAGACTTGCTCACTGAAACAGGCAAATTGGGTGCAAGACTAGTGGCTACTCCTATTGATATGAGTCACAAATTTTCTGCCTCTGATGGAGAACTGTCGAAGGATAAGGGAGTGTTCCAAAGGTTACTAGGGAAACTGCTATTTCTGTGTATGACTCGCCCTGACATTGCATATGTTGTTAGCTGCATTAGCCAGCTCATGCATGCTCCCAGAGATTCACATATGGCAGTAGCAGAGAGGATTCTATTACTGGAAGAGTACTCCGGGGAAAGGCATTCCTTTTGCCAAATATGGTCATCTAAAGCTAGAAGCCTATACAGATGCTAACTAGGCAGGTAACATTGATGATAGGAGGTCAACTTTGGGATACTGTAGTATGGCAGGTAATATTGTTTCTTGGAGAAACAAGAAACAATTTATGGTTGCTAGATCTTCAGCTAAGGCAGAATACAGGGCTATGGCCCATGGAGTTTCTAAGTTACTTTGGCTTCAATCTTTGATGGAGGAACTAGGTGTTGAGTATGATAAACCACTAATTCGGTGCAACATGATAGAACTAAACACATTGAAGTTGACAAGCACTTCATCAGAGAAAGAGTGACTTCTAGAGAAGTTCGTCTACCATTCATTACTTCTGAAGAACAGCTAGTTAGCATTCTTACCAAAGGAATTTCCAAGGCCAAGCTTCAACATGACACGGGCAAGCTGGGCATGATTGACATCTATGCTCAGCTTGAGGGGGAGTGTAGAGAAGATGGGCCGAATGGCCCATAACCCACAGCTTATGTTTATGTTTTCTGTTATGTTTAGTTTTTTATGTTTATATCTTATTCTGTTAATGGGTCTTCTCTTTATGGGCCCGTTTAGTTTATGTTTATGTAATTAGCTGCCGCCCAACTAATGGCTAACCTGTAAATTACTAAAAGTTGGTGATTAAGTTAATGAAATAGATTAGGGAAAGGAGAGAGCTGTACAAACAACTCATCTTTCTAAATCCTTCTCACAGCCGACTTCTTCTTGCTGTTTTCTCTTTTTTATTTCACAATTCTTTAATCAGTCATCTCATTCTTTTGGGACTGTTTTTCTTCTAAAGCATTGGTTGGAGTAAGCTGAATCTATAATTTTGTATTCTAGATTTCTAGCATCTTGGGGATAGAACAGGAAACCAATAGGCATCATATCATATGAAAAGAAACACTCCTCAATATTGAGGATAATATTTTGTAGTCAAGCACACTGTCAGCCTCTCTATGCATATGATAAAAGAACTGAAGTCAAAAAAGGACGATATGCTACTCCATAGGAAACAGGCATCTCATAGCTGATAGATAATTCAACCAGAAATCAGCATTAATAAATCTCACCTTACTTCAACTTCAACAAATTCCTTATGTTTAGCTTCCCCAACTCCTTTAAAAATGCCTCAACTCTTGCAGTAGGAACCATCTGACATAGTGACATAGTTTCCTGTGATATCTTGATGTCAACTTATGAAACTGAAGGACAAGGACATTCTCAGTTTGTAAATGGAAACTAAATACACGAGATCAGTTCTAATTCAAATTTTAGCACATATCTCTTGTTGAGCTAAGTAGTGATAGATATTTCTGCTTATGCCTTCCTATATTCATCTATTTATTATTTCTTTCCTCTACTGCAGGTTAAGCTTGTTATGAAACTATTACATGATTCTGGCCCCTTCAAAGATGGTGTACATCAAGCCATTGAAATTTGAATACCTGATTAAATTGTAAAAAGCATTTGTAAATGTGAGGGTTTGGTACTTCAGTCAAATGTAAATGTCCTGTTCTATATGTGATTAGTTTCATTCCCTAGATTCATTATGATTCGATAACAGGAACAACAGAATTATCACTGAAATTAACGAACCAAGTTGTTCAGTTGAACTCCGACGTGGTTTATAAATTTACAATTTTGTTGTCGACAATTACTCTCCTTCCTCTAGTTCCCATTTTGCGTGATAGTTTAATTGGATAACACCTTTAGCAAAAGCGATTCTATAGAAACACCCATGATAATACCCAAAGGAGCGCAATTTTAGAATGTCCCAGAACTTAAGGATATGAGGTTTGTTGTTTTGGGAGTAATCAGTCCAGAAGAAGCAACCTGGCTTCATAAATAGGGTGTGTAGGAACAGTGATTTAAACGGAGCACATGCGAGGCGCATTTTAGGGTAGGTGCTTCCTCTAGGTCCTAGGTGCAGCCCTTTCAAAAGGCGCATCAGATGGCTCGTAGAATCAGGAATGTAATATGTTTTACATCACATTAGCCACTTTAAGTAGTTCAATTAAGAAAAAAAAAGAGATTGTGGGTTTTACATGCTTGAAAATGTTTTATATGTTTGATATTTTTTAAATTCACATTTGAATATTCTTTACATGTTTATGTATTTTAGTTTTAGATAATAGGTTTTTAAAACATTTATTTTAAAATTTAAAGTTTATAGTTTTTTATTTATATTATGTTTTTTTTTGTATTTTTTTGAATTTTTTGGATTTTTTTGACATTTTTTTAATTTTTTAATTTTTTTAGCATTTTTTTTATTTTGCACCTTACTTCAAAAAGGCACCTACCTTGCCTTGCGTCCTAGGCACAAATTGACCCCTATGCCTTGTGCTTTTAAAACATTGCATAAGAATCACTCCTTGAGAAAAAAGGGCATCACAAGTTGTAGTAGAGTTGAAAAAAATAGGTAATAGGTATATGGTGTATCAAGATTTTTAAAACCAAACCGGACAATGAACCGTTCAAGGTTCCGGTTCTTAGGTTGAATGGTCTGATCGTTCGAACCAAACAGATGGTCCATTTTGACAAAAGAAATAAAAAAATAAAAAAAGTAAAAAACGATAAAAAATTGTTGGACAGTTTGAATGGTTTGACCGCTCAGGTTAACGGTTTGTTGACCAAATCAATGGTTTTTGTCCAAGAAGACAATTCTAGGATAAAACAAAACCAGTCAGGTGATCGTTTCTCGGTTTTTTCGGTATAACCATCTGATCCGGTCTAATTTTGGAAACCATGTAGTATATATTTAATTAACGGGGACCTGTGCGGTGCAGGGATTTTGTTAAGAAAATCTAAAACAATAGATACACATAAGAGTAGAAAACTGTTTTATATTTTAACTTTTTAAATAATTAATAATTATTTATATTTTATATAGTATTTTTAATATTTTTTCAATAATTAATGTCAACTAGGGTTGTTCATCAAATCGACCAAATCAACTGAATAGACCCAACTTGACCTAAGTTGGTCGATTTTCTAATATTTTCGATTGGCTTTGGTTCAACAATTTTTCAACCCAACCAAGTCGAGTTAGTTTTGGTTTGGCCATGTGTAAACTGACCAAAATCGAACCAATCGACCCAAACTGATACTAGTGTTTTTAACCCATTGTTAACTCAATAGGTTGAATTATTCGAATTGTCACCAGACCTTGATTTCGGGTTTGGTTCTATTAAAACCTGCCCTTGGGTCGAAAACTGTCTAACCCAGATAGTTCAATTGTTGACCTGGACAATCTAGTCATCACGTCATGGGTTGCACACTTAATGTATGTGCAAACTTTCAGAGGCCATAACTTTGCACTCCAATGTCCAATTGAGGTGATCTTTTTTTATTTCGAGTAACCTTTTAAGATCTATGCATCCCAAGGTGTTATCGGTGCCTTGCCTCGCTATTTTTGCAAAAAAAAAAAACCTTTATTGGTCTCAATTTGTAATTTCTAATATTTTTATAAATAGAAAATTAAAAACTAAATTAAAAACATAAATTAAAAATAAAATAATACACATATTATATGTAAAACATAAATATACATTATTTATTGATAAATATGTATTTGCACACATATATATACATATATAAACATTTATATATGTATAAATATATATTTATTTAAATATATAGAGTGTTGACATAGAATAGTCTGACCCATGATCCGGTGGCAAAAGCAGGTCGGCCATATATAATGTGTCTTAGAAGTTGGGAAGTGGGGATTAATTAAGAGTCTAACAAAAAAAAGATAAAAGACTTAAATATACCTTGAGTTTTAGAAATTGACTTAAAGATACCCAAGGTTTTAAAATAGACTTAAATATATCTTTTGGGCTGATTCAACTGGACTCAAAACTCACTCTCTGTCATAAAAAAAATAAAATAAAACCCTATTTTATCCTCTTATACTCGTTAATAGATGAGACTTATTTTGAAAATCTAAAACCTTAATTTCAGATTAGGCAAAGCATGAAGAAAGCATCTGCTCAAATAGTTTCTGGGTGAAAGAATCTTCCTTCAATCATATAGTTCAAGCTCTAAGAAGTAATATCTCTGCATCAATAATAAAAAAATAATATGATAAAAAAATCACAATGAATAAGAAGAAATAAGTATGAACTAGAGGATTTTAATACCTTGTTGGATTGTCTAGTATGTGAGTTATACAAGTCATGATTTTAATCTTCAATCAAGAACAAACAATACACAGGAATTGAGATCACAAAAACCTTGCTTATTGTTATTGAACAAAGTATATAGTACCAGAGACGAAGGCTCAGCTTTTATGTTCAATTGATTTGGGATGAGAAGCTACAACCATTCACTTTCAGAATTTATGTTTAACCAGGTGACTGCCATTCCCAAGAAATTCAACCAGATCCAATAACTAGCCTCTTAGTACCATCTACTGATTGGAACACTTTCTTGATTATATATTTATATATATATATATATACCATCAAATTCTTGGAACACTTTAATTTCCTAGAGGAGAAATGGGTGATACGTACTTGGTTTAGATGTCACTGGACCAGTCATTGAGCTCGGTTTCATAGAACAAACCATCCACGAAATTGTCAATCAGTGAATCTACTACGGTTCGTTACAAAGGATGGACACATGGCAACCTTAGTAGAGGATCTCTGTGATACCTACAACGGTTACACCTTTTTAGGGGATTGTTAGTATTGGATTTTAATATCATAAGAGATTAAATCCAATAGGTTTAATAGGAGCTGATTTACACTCTTTAGAAATAGTAGAGGAGAGTATGGGGGTTTGATACCGCGCAAAGCGCGTACACAAGTGTGTGCACGTGTGTGCGGCGCAATGAGGCACTTTAGAGGCACACTTTCTATACACTTGAATTTTAAATCCATAAAGAACATGAGCAAACTTGGTATAATTGCTTACAGTAATGAATCAACTGAAAAATGTGAGATGTGTGTAAAATCTAAAATGGCTAAGAAACCTTGTTAAGAGAAATTCTCAACTTCTAGAACTAATTCATTCTGACATCTATGAACTCAATAGTGTATTAACTAGAGGAGGTAAGAGATACTTCATAATATTTATAGATGACTTTTGTAGGTACACCTATGTCTACCTTATGAGAACTAAGGATGAAGCCTTTGACATGTTTAAATTGTACAATACTGAAGTTGAAAATCAACTAGAAAAGAAAATTAAAATACTTAGAAGTGATAGGGGTGCTGAATACTTTAAAAATGAGTTTAATTCTTTCTATGAAGAATTTGGAATAATACATCAGTGTTCTGCTCCCTATACCCCTCAACAGAATGGCCTGACCGAAAGGAACAATAGAACACTTAAAGAAATGATAAACTACATGTTGTTAAAAGCTAATGCACCCTTAAACCTGTGGGGGAAGCACTCCTAACAGCCTATCATTTACATAACAGAATTGTTTCTAGAATTAATAACAAATGCACATATGAATTATGGACAAGTAGAAAGCCTAATTTATCATATCTAAAAGTGTGTGGGTGCTTAGCATATTATAGAGTTTCAGATCCTAAAAGAACCAAGTTAGGACTCAAAGCTAAGAGAAGTATGTTTGTTGGATATGCAAAACATAGCAAGGCCTATAGGCTTCTAAACTTAGAGTCCAACATAATAATTGAAACTAGAGATGTTGAATTCTTTGAAAATAAATTATGTTATGAATCTACAGAAAATGAATCCACAGAAAATGACAGAAAACCTGAAAGAGAAACTTAGATCTCAATACCTGTTGATAATAATGAAACTGAAAGAAGAAATGGCACAACTGTAACACCTACAATATGACCTAGAAGAAGTCAAAGACAAAGAACATATAAACACTTAGGTTTCAGATTTTATCTCTACTCAGTCAATTGTATTTTTGGTTGAGGCTGATAGAGAGAAGATTTTAAATAAGATACCCATTGTCCTRAACATTGAAAATGATCCAAAAACCTATAGTGAGGCCATGACCTCTAGAGATGCTACCTTTTGGAAGGAAGCTATAAATGATGAAATGGATTCAATAATGTCAAATAANAGGAAGCTATAAATGATGAAATGGATTCAATAATGTCAAATAACACATGAGTACTAGTAGACTTGCCTCCAGGATCAAAACCAATAAAATGTAAATGGGTGTTTAGAAGAAAATACAACACTGATGGAACTGTACAAACTTTTAAGGCTAGATTGGTAGCCAAAGGAATTAGTCAAAAGGAAGGGATTGATTACTTTGACACCTATGCACCAATTGAAGGGATGAGAGATCCATCGTATGGATGGCCGAACCCTGCAGGAAGGTTGGGCAAAATTTCAAAAATTTCTCTCTCTCCCACGTGGGAATCACATTCCCTATTTTAGAAAACTGTATTTTCAAAGATCAATCTTGAACCTAAACCAGACCAGATCTGAAACCAAAAGAGAGTGGAGGGTTATACCTGATACGAAGTAACAATAACCTCCAATGAAGGTGTTCACGCCCAGGGAAAGATTCAAAGACTGCTTCCATCGAATATGACACGGCGCAGGATGAAGCAGAATCAACAGAATGGCTCTTCAACAAGAACCTGATTCTTCAGCAAGAATCTGATGGAGGGCTAGTGAGCACGACTTCTTATTACCTTTTCTGCCAAAAGGTAATATCAAGAACACTTCTTGATCGCTCCCACAAGTGGAGATCGAACTGGTATGGCGACAAGAGCAGGAAAGAGTAGAAGACAAGAGCAATCGAACAGCAGGTTCTTCTCTCTTTGTAATCTCTGAAATGAGAATTGTATCTTGGAGGTTCTTCCTGCTCCTCTATTTATAGCCCTTAAAGAGAGCATCTCCTAATCCCATTAAGAGTTTCCTAATCCAAATCTTGTATTTTGATCTAGACTCTCTTTAAGAGATAAGGATAATCCCTTATCTCATCTACAGATAAAGATCAACCCTCCTAATCTAATTAGGAGTTTCCTTATCCAAATCTTTATTTGGATCTGGACACTCTGAGTGGATAGGGACAATCCCTTATCCTATCTGCTGATCTAAATCTCAGAACCGCCCCCTTTTAATTAATCTCATTAAGCCAGTTCGAACTGGGTTTTAGGCCCATTAAGTCCATCTGCTCACTTACCCTCCAATCTGCTGCCCAGTTGGATATCCTTGTATGGTGTGGGACCCAAACATTGATCTACACATCAGCCACATGGGTTCAGTTCAGCCTCTATTACAACGCCTGGCCGAATTCACTGTAAGAGTCAGTGAACCCCTGAGTCCATCACCATGGGCTCTTAAAGGGCCCAACATTTACACTAAATGGTCATTGGGTCAAGCCATCTTATAAAAATCCAACGACTGTGGGCAGATGTAAGATTAGCCCATCAGGTATTACCCTTAATGGTCTTACACTTAACCTCTCAGCCCATAATGATCAAACACTGCCTGACAAGAGAGGACCTCTCCCTCGGCTGCAAGGTACAGTGATGCACTCTCTACTCACATGGATCCCGGGAATTAAAACCTTTTGTAAACATTTTGAAACCATAATATATATATCTATATATCTATATAAATATATTTTGCAAAACAAATTTCAACGGTTGAAATCGACTACCGACACTTTTGGTTTCCATCAGAGAGAGTGCATCCCCGATCATTCACTTTGTTCGACAAAGGAGCTGATCCTGTCACTATGATCACCCACTTAGATGAATTCTCAAACTATCCCAACATACCAAGGTTTTGACCCCCTTTAAGGATCTCACTGTTTGGCATATCAAAGACAGCCCAATCCAACACCTAGTGCAGTATCATAATCGAGTCTAGGGGTTAGGTGTAACATTCCAGTTTTGCCCATCTATCTCCAAGGTCCAGGGCAATACTAGAATTCTGATCCGGTTCAGGGTTTCAAGAAAACCCACACTGCATGTACCTCAGGTCTCACCCTAGCAGTTGAGACAAGCCACCCCAACCAACTTGGCGGCACATCATTGTCATCCTTAGCAGAATAAATCTCCCCAGATCTATCGAACGGCTATGAAGATTCTAAACTAACACGAGTCTCATATGTGTCCAGTTTAAGGATATTACATAGAAACACACCACAATAACATGAATCAAATGTGTACTTTATTCATTTACATTAAATGTCATAATGTACATCATTCTAATTGGAGCAAAGGGCATATACTGTCCAACAGCTCCCACTTGCACTTAGTTCTAATCTGGTATAAGCCGAAGTCCCATGCTTTCCATGTGTTTCTCAAACACTTTCTGTGTTAGTGGCTTAGTCAATGGGTCTGCTACATTTTCTGCCGATGCTACCTTCTGAATTAGGACGTCCCCTCTTCCAACTATCTCCCATAGTACATGGTACTTTCTCTCGATGTGCTTCGACTTTGAGTGGGCTCGTGGCTCCTTAGCCTAAGCAATGGCTCAAGTGTTGTCACACAATAATGGAATGGGTGATGTGCTGGATGGAACTACTCCCAATTCGTGAAGGAATTTCTTCATCCATACGGCTTCTTTGGCAGCTTCACTTGCGGAAATTTATTCGGCTTCGGTTGTGGAATCTGCCGTGGACCCCTGTTTGCTACTTTTCCAGCAAACAGCACACGATCCTATCGTGAAAACGTATCTAGATGTAGACTTTCTATCATCTAGATATGACTGGAAGTCGGCGTCAATATACCCCTGGATCTGTAGTGAACTACCATTGAATACCACGCAAAACTCTTTTGTCCTTCGAAGGTACTTTAGTATGTTTTTCACAGCAGTCCAATTCTCCTGCCCTGGGTTTGACTGGAGTCTGCTTACCACACTCACTGCCTGAGAGATGTTAGGGCGAGTGCAAAGCATGGCATACATGATGTTACCTATGGCTGAAGCATAGGGAACGTCCTTCATTCGCTCAACCTCCTCGAGAGTCTTGGGAGACATACCCTTGGAGAGAGTGACTCCATGCCTTAAAGGAACATTTCCTTTCTTCGAGTTCTCCATGCTGTATCTCTTGACTATTTTGTCAATATAAGCAGATTGGGATAATCCTATTATCCTCTTCGATCTATCTCTATAGAGTCGAAGACCCAGTATGTAGGAGGCTTCTCCAAGATCTTTCATGGAGAATTGTTGTGAAAGCCA
>NW_010729167.1:998492-1012024 GCF_000365185.1 Nelumbo nucifera
ACTTTGACAAGGCTCTGAGATATCTATACTAACAAAAGGTTTAAGTTGATAAACACCTTTTGTATGCATAACTGTGTCATAGTAGTTTGGATTGAGAGAGAAACTATGTAATTGATCAATCAATGTGGGGGATTGTTGGATTTTAATCTCATAAGAGATTAAATCCAATGGGTTTGATTGGTCAGTTACATGAGAAATTGCACCTGCACACTTGATTGAAAAATTAGCTTTTCTCTTACATAACCCAGTTTTGAACTTGTCCCACATTGGAAAATTATAACCTTGTTTTTAGTATTTTAATAGGAATTGATTTACACTCCTTAGAAATAGTAGAAGAGAGTATGGGGGTTTGATACCGCGCAAAGCGTGCGCACGCGTGTGTACGACGCAATGAGGCTCTTTAGAGGTGCACTTTGCTCGCACTTCGCGCGCAGCCGCGTGGCTCGCGAAGGGCGACTTTGGTTTTGGTGCGATGCTGACCGTTGATCACCGTTGATGAGATCAACGGTCACAATTCGATCGAGTGTGATCAAGAGGCACAATTCAAAGTTAACAGTCATTAACTGTTAACTACTTTTTAAACAGTCACAATGTTTGAAATTGTGAATGTTCAAGATGCCTTCTCTGAACCAGCACCTACATTTTCTTCATACCTCTTCATAAACTATTTAAGGAGCATGAATCAGACTTCAAAAACACACATTTTCAAAATCCACTTTCTCTCTCTCTCTCTCTCAGTCTGGTCTGTTACAGTCTCACAGAAGGTTTCTTAGGAGATTCTTCAACTTTGCTGGTTGCAGATTCTCGCCCAAGGCTCCGTTCTATCCTGGGAACGGATTTGCCTATAACTCAACAACAAACTCAGTGAAACTGAGTGGGGGCAAATAACGTTCTAAAGACAATGTCTTCAGACGCGCCTCAGAGCTTCTCCTTCAAAGTTACAGTGACCCCATTTTCCAACAGTTAGAATCCAATCCAATCATTGCAAATCATTAGCTTAATCAAGGATTTGACACATCACTAGGTGGTTGTAACGGTGACTCTACACGTCTATAAATGTATCCTCGATTCCATAAATAAGCAATGAGAAATTTCCCCTGAATTTTATTATCTGAGTTGTTTCTGTCCCCTGTGGTGAGCAGTCTTTCACCATAGCTTGGGGTAATACTAAGAACTTTTCTCGACTCCAAGAAGAGGTCCGTAAAAGAATTGATGAATGTGTTGCAATTAACAGTGAAAATTCGGCCGACTCTGATTTGAACACTCAAAAACCAAGCAAAAATAGCAGCACAAACTACAACACCCAAACAAACCCCTGTTGCTTCCTCAATGCCATGTAGATAAATCCATCTTTTGGGACAACGAGTTCCATGTTAGTACTTCCTTTGTTACCATAGCAGCAAATGCCATCATGGCAACTCTTCTGGAGATGATCTCGAAGTCCTAGCTTTTCTTGGCATTTTCTATGTACTCTTGACTCCGAGAGAGAAGCAAAAAAAGGAGACATTTGTGCATATCCATGTGTTTTAATCACTCTGGTGCGATCTGGACCATAAGACCACAGAGTTCAAACACAAGGCTGAAGAACAATTTTGCCAATCAGTAATTGTATTTTGACCGAACCCTTGTCATGTTTAAGTATCATTTTTCAAATTGATTTTTTGGGTGAGTCTAGTTTTTTGCTCTTTTTGTTTAGCAAGTAAAATAGAGTATTGAACATACATGAGATTGGTTTTTTATTTGGTTCCTTTTGAAAATTTGAAAGGAAATGAAGGACAAAAGAGTCATAATGTTTAGAGAGAGAGAGAGAGATCTTAGGGGTGGAAAAGTGTGAAATTTGATTGGACCAGATAGCCCAATTACATGGCTTATCAAAATAGAAAATTCTAAAAACTGAAAAAAAAAATAGAATTAAGGGTCCATTTGGTTTGTAGTTAGAATCAGAATCGGAATTGAAATCCTCCAGAATCAGAATCAGAATGGTCCATTCCCATAGTCTGTTTGGTTCAGACAGGAATGAGAATGGGAATTAAAATCAGCAGGAATGGGATTTCAATCCCAAGGGAGGGGCAGGGAATGGCCATTCCCTCAAATGGGGGAATGCCATTCCAGCAAGAATGGGAATGGGATTCCGATTCCGCCCAACTAAACGGTTGGAATGGGAATAGCCCATTCCGATTCTGATTCCAGACCCCTATTCCTGCAAACCAAATAAACCATAAGATTTTTGAGCAAATTTTGGAGAGGTCAAGGATGACATGTGGACTGAATCGCTTTACATATATAGTATAGTATAGATAGTATAGATGGGTGATACATGTGCATGAAACAATGTACGGATGTAGAGTGAAAAATTTTTGGACTTAAATTACCCTTTATTTTTTTTGTTTGATAAAGGGTATAAAAGTCATTTTATAACAAATTTAATGCTAGCTTTAATGGCTATTAGAATGCCCATGTTTGTGTATTTAATCCATCTCTAATTGTAAGGATTGAAAATGTAATTTTAATTATTACTTTCCACCTCATTTAATCCCCTCTCATTAAGTCATATACTTAAGGTATTAACTCCCTTTTTCTCTTATTAAATCCTATATTTAAGTTATTTTTCACTAATAAATGCTATTAATTAGATCTATATCAATATTTTTAACAATATAAACATGCATATTTTAAAATTGACTCAAAAATAAAACCATTTTTATCAAGTGGTAACTAAGCAAATTCAACTATCCGAATCAAATTGATCAATCTATGAAGTCATAGTTAGGTAATAAAATTTTTAAAATAGAAACAAATATGCAAGATTACAAAAATATAGAAAAAATGCACACATTTATGATATTTTTATTAATCAAATTAAAAAATAAGTGTATTAAACAAGAATTATTTTTATTGATAATGAAAATGAAATACATAATTTAGAATTGACTAAAAATAAAATTATTTTACTATTTGACAAAGATCAATAGTTCAACTTTTGGGTCAAATGTGTTAACATTTAATGTCATAAATAAATAATCAAATGTGTTAACATTTAATGTCATAAATAAATAATAAAAATTAATAAAATTAAAAATTAAAAAACATAAATTTTGCAAAAAAAAATCAGGCACATGTATAATATCATATAATTGCCATATTAAACAAAAAGTAAGTTTAACATTTCAGAATTATTTTTACACATAAAATACAAAAGAAAATTATAGAAAACATTGAATACATCTATAAATCTATATTTACACTACTATTACAAGTATAAATAAGATTGTGGAACTTTCTTTTGATTAAAATGCTCATTTTTTACTTTAGTCCCTTTTTAATTGTGAGGTTTAAATTGCAAATTGAACTACTACTTTTCACCTCATTCAATTTTCTCTATTTAAATCTTACATTTTGATAAATGAACAAAATACACCAGAAAGATAAAACACTACAAAAAAAAAGAATTTATCCATACAAGTAGGCCTGTCAATGATACTTGAAACTTCACAGCTCGATCTGATTATCACATATTTGAATGAGGTGTTTATGTAATCAGATTTGGGTTTTGCAATCTGCATCTAATTAATAATAAAAAACAAAAAATAAAAATACATAAAGTTTATAGATATTTTTTGATACATTAGTACTATCATTACCATCATTTAGAATTGCCATGTGTAAAGCACGTTGATAACTCTGTATTTTGATGCCTTAAGGGCATCATTTTAGGGGTATTTTAGACCTTAGATTGACTAATCTGTACCCTTTTCCGATTAAATTCAATGGTGTGACTTTTGAGAGTTCCTGTGCACCTTGTAATCTCCACCCTCCATTCTAGGGCACCATTTCTTTAGCATTCTAACCCTAGGGTGCCAATTAACTCTTAATCTCCACCATTCAATCCTAGAAGCTTAAATCCCAGCCCTCCATACTTATAGGTGCATTCTCCTTTTCACTCTAGTCGTAGGATTCCTCTAGTTTAATCCTAACCCTTCATTCCTAAATCCTAGGGGCACCCATTTTTCTGCATAAACCCACTAGCCACCCCTCTCTTTCTCTCTAATCCCAGTTTTGTCCACCCTTCTCTATAAAAAGGACCCCAAGGGCCTTGGAGAAGGGATTGGTTAGCCCAATTCACAAGGCCAAGGCTTCTTGAGGGATTCAAGGGTTACAAGAAGGAGGACGCCCAGTTCTTGTCAAGAGGAGTTCCTGCAAGCAGTTCGTCCAACCTGGAATTGTCGCCACTGGAGTTGATCCACCATTTTTATTTTGTTTTATTTTCTTTCTTTTTGCTATTCAGTTTTTCTAGCAATTTAATTTCTGCAATTTTTTATTTTGGTTTGATTTAATTTCAGTTTTTCTTTGTCTTTTGCAGATATGAATTCACCCAATTCAAGGCTAAGGTGTCTCGAGGGGTTCGAGGGTTGAACGGAGGAGGAACGACTTGCAGTTTGTCTTCCCAGAAAGCTACCACCACTGGATCCGAATTTCAGCATATTTTTATTTATTTTCTTGTTAATTTCAGTTTTATTTAATTTCTAAAATTCATTTCTTGTCTTTTTCAATTCTAAATATTTAATTTCAGCTTTAATAAATTTTATTTTCTTATTTTCTGCAAATTCCAAATCTGTTTTCTTTTTCTTATTTGTCCGGAACAAAATATAAATTTTTAACCTTGCTTCCTTGAGGATTTGATCTCTTCCTCACCACTAAACTACATTCTTTATTTAGTTTTGAGGATTAGAAAAATATAAATTATTAAACTGGTGTCCCGGGTGTTTGACAATGCATCCCGGGCGCACCACACGTGCACGCTTACTAGTTTCGTTCAAATTTGTGAATGTGGTTGTAGTAAATAATTATAGCGAATAATTAATAGAAAGGTTCAAAGATATGATAACTATTATAGTTTATGGTAATATAAATATAAATATGTATATTGATTTTCAAGGCCACTAATATGCTAATGGATCGGAACCTGTTTATTTATTTTTAATTGTTTTGTATGTTAAAATCAAGATTTGACATGTCATCTCCTGTTAAAATTCCAAATCAAAGAATTAAAAAGAAAAAAGATCAATTGACAGAAAATCTCAATGCACTAAATTTTTATACTGAGAGTATTACTTCGAACCTTCTGATTTATGTATTTTTCCCCAAGGAATTTAGGAAAATAAAAAATTATAAAAAGAAAAAACATTATATGTTTTGCATGATGTAATGATATACTATGGATCTATGGATTATCTATCAAATCCATGTATCTATTAAAACTTCATGTTTGAATCTGAAACCTCAATTAATGACAACAAGAGTTTGAATCTGAAACCCAAACCCAAGCATTCATTTTTCTAATGATGTCTGATCTGTTGCCCCTAAAACAGAGGCATTGATTTTGAAACCAATGTAAACCCAAATGATCTATAGTCGGGTGGTTTAATTTTGGTCAGTTTACAAATGGTCAAATCAAAATTAACCCAACTTAGTTGGGTTGGAAAATTGTCAAACCTAAGCCAACCAAAAATACTAGAAAACTGACCAACTCGTGTCAAGTTGGATATAAAATATAAATAATTATTAATTATTTGAAATTAAAATATAAAACAATTGTCTACTCTTATATGTTTCTATTGTGTAGCTTTCGCTTAACAAAATCCATGCATCACATAGGTCCCCACTAGTAATAGAATAAACAAAGGCAATATTTGAGAAGACTTGGGCTCTAATTTTGGGATTCAATACAATAAAAGGATAACTCATCATCATGTCCATCTTTATCTAGAAAGAAGGTTTTGACCCTGGAGAGGATTCAAAAGTTCTTTTAAGTTATGTTTAGGGAATAAAAAATATACAGATCAAAGCCTTTAGAAGAAATAGATAGAAGAGGTGAGGAGATCTCGACTGACTCCTTTAAGGAGCATTCTTTTTTTGGATTTTGAGAGGGGGGAAAGTTGGTCAATGGGTTTTTGATTCCCATTGATCAAGAAATTCATGTTCTTTTTTCAGATTTATGTGGGGATCAGGGAAAGTTTATTTTTCATCTCCAGCTAGGTAAATAAGTTTCTCACCTAGGGGGAATTCACTAACACTTGAGTGGGACAAATATGCCCCTTTTAATAATGAATTTTTATGGGTAAATGCACTTACCTGGGTAAGTCTTTCTTGGGAAACACTTACCAGGTAAGGAGGTGATCATGGATGTTACTTCTGCTGTACAGAGTGAGCTAGACTTGAAAGAGGTGGTTAACATGGAATTTGAGGTCAACAAATTATTGGGGATTTCTTTTACCGTGGGTGAGGAATTTTATAGGGAGGTTTTAGAGAACTTGAAGAAAATAATGAAGGCTAACTCTAAATAAGAAAGAGGCATCGACAGGAGAAGTTGTTTGTTCTTGATTTCAATGTCGTTATCATGTATTCACTTCTTTTCTTGGAGGTTTGGAGGTTTTTTGGTTGTAATTAAGGGTGTTTGAATGAATTTTCTTTCTTATTTATCTTCAAGAAAAAATAAATAAATAAAGCCACCTAACAAAGAAAGAAAAAGAAGGAAAAAATCAATTAATACATGCAGGGAAAACTACATTGGCTAGTTAACATATTCTTGTTTGTCAGTTAAATGGATTTTAAGAGAACATAATTACAGGGCATAATTCATAAAGCTAATGCTGAATAGTTGGAATTGAGGCAGAGCTGACATACTCCAAATGATAAAAAGATGAAGAAGAACCACATGATATGAATTTATCAATGAAAATTAATTTGGTAAAAGTATTGCCTGTTATAGAAAATTTCATATATCTCAGACAAAAGACTATTGTTCAATAAAATCTTTTATAATAAAAATGAGGATGGTAACAATGTTTCGTCAAAAAACCTAATTTCACTTTTCCTTTTTATAGGGATGCAAATTAATCAAGTCGGATTCAAATCAGGGTATATCTGAGTCCAATCTGATTAATAAAAGGTCCAATCCGATCTGATTGGATCTCAAAAATATTTAGATTTGAATTCGATAAGGATGTTGGATATTTGAATCTAATCCAATTAGATTTATTTTTTTAAATAATAAATTATTTAAAAAAGAAAATATAACAATTTAAATAATAAATTATCATATTACAAGGAATGAAAATCCCATTACTACTTGTGCTTGTTAGCAACTTACATTTTATATGTATTTGTACATTGACAAACTTTGCTATGGCTTTAGAAGCCTTGCCCTAAAAAACGATTATAGAAAAGGAATGGAAGGACAGGAAAGTAATGACGGGGCAGCTTAGGAGTGGTGGGAAAGGAGAGAGGAGAGAGAGCTAAGTAATGATAGAGCAGCTCAGGAATGGTGGTGCGATGCACAGGCTTTGTTAAGCAAAATTTAAACAATAGAAATACATAGGAGTATATAATTGTTTTATATTTTAACTTTTTAATAACTAATCCAATCGAACTCGACCCAAGTTGGTCGGCTTTATAGTATTTTCAACCGGCTTGGGTTTAGCAATTTTCAAACTCAACCAAGTTAGGTTAGTTTCGATTTAGCCATTTGCAAACCAACCAAAACTGAACCGATTCATATATTTCGATTTATAATTTTTTAATACGGAAAAGTGGGAAAATTCCCATATTTCTTAGTCTAAAATATTTTATATCGTAATTTTTTTTAATAATAACACCATAATTTATTAAATTTAAATTTAATTTTTAAGTTTAAATCTTTTGAACAAACAAACCAAACCGAAAAACAGACCCAAACTAATACAACCCGAGTTGGCAGTTTTAACTAATGGTCAATCAATTTCGGGTGACAAACTCCCAACTAACCAAGCTGATTTGGTTGACAAAATAGCATGCAACCAAACTGAACCAATCCTTGAGCACTCCAAATTTCAGCTAAATTAATAGTATAATCTCTAACAAATAACAATATTTTAATTACCAAAAATTATTGACAATTTATAACAAAATTACACAATTATTGAACATAAATTTATAATAAAAATACAATAGATATCTATTAAAAATACAATAAATACTGAAAATATATTAAATTAGATAATAAATAGTGTAATCTCAAATAATAGTTTAATCTCTAAAAAAATACTAATCAATAAATTATAAAAAATGCATAACTACTAAAAATAATTTTATAACAAAAATATAATAAATACAATAAATTAAATTTCAAAAGTTAAATAATAGGTGTTTAATCTCCAATAATTGTTGAAAATTTATTGTTAAATAACAAAACAAAAATAGATTTATTATTAATTATTGAAAACATATTTATCAAAAAAATACAATAACTAATTACTGAAAATAAAATAATATTAATTTTAGTGTATAAATATATAATGAATATACACTATTATTGTAAATTTATTACTAATAAATATTATTTTTATAAAAGTTATATTTTATAATTATTAATTGATATAAGAGAAATTAGTTATTTAAAAAATTATTTAGTTATTTAAATAATATCTTTATTTAAATTTTTAAAATATTAATTATTTATTGAATTTAATAATCCATAAAATTTTAATTAGTACTATTATTACATAACTTGTCATTAATTTTTTAAAATATTAAATTATTATTAATATGAATATTATGAAATCTATCATGATTATTTTTATACTTTTAAGATTTTTTTAAATTTATTACATAATTTTGTTATTTTAACTATTTAAAATTTAGTCGTATTAAATATTTCGTTATTTAAATAATATGTAAAATATTATAATTTTTCATTATTTGAATTTTATTTATTTTAATGTCATTATGTAATATTAAGTATTTTGTCATATAATTATTTAGCTATTTTTAATGTTTTGTTATTTGAGATGTTTAGTTATTGAAATATTTAGAGTGCTTGACTATGTTTTGCTGGGAAAAAATGACAATTTTATTTTTAGTTTCTTTTCATTAAATTTATTTGAATGGATGTTAGTGTTAAAACTGTCATTTTGCACTTTCATCTAATGGAAGGTTGGAGTAAATTGATTGTAAATCATAACGGATGTTTTAGTAAAACACAAACTATAGGGTAGGTTTTAATAAATTCATGAAACTATAAGGAATGTTTTAGTAAATGACACTTTTTATATTATTTTTCCTAGCAATATTTTCGGCATCATCCGAAAATGCCCATTTGTTTTGGTAAAGAACCAAATAATGTTGTTCTCCCATGAGATCAGCTAAAAACAGTCCATATATGACAAATTAAAGTTACTTTTGATGCCAAAAAAAATTTATATTAAAAGTTAAGAGAAAGGAGGCAAACCCTTGTGTAATGAATAAATCAATTTTATTTGACATGTGTATGAGAGAGACAACAGATGAGAAATAAATGAAAAAAAAGGGGATTACAAACTTAATTTTGATAACATGAATATATTACCCGACTTAATTAAGCAAGAGGCTTCACATTAGGGAAGGGGGCCGGAACCACAACCAAACAGATCCAATCAACAAATAACAATCTCATTAAGTCGACCTTATAAAGATGATCCCATGCATATCCTTGAGTTTGCCATAGGCGTGACAGATATGCAAGTTCGTGTAGTGTAAGTGTGCAACTACGACCAGTGATATCTATAGATGGAACTTTTGAGCAAATCAGATTATCGGACCTATTATATGATTTTGAAAAGTAAGGAAAACTGCTAAATGGTCAAAGAGGCTTTCTGTGGCTCCTCTAGTGCATGGTTTTCGAACTGCCGTTGACTTAGACGGTTGTACTGTTTGGCTTGGGAATCGTCTAGGCAATCGGTTCTATTTTACCCTAAACCTGGTCTTTGGTCAAAAACCATTGAATCGATCAATAACCCATTGATCCGAATGGTCCTATTCAATGGTTTTTAGCCTTTTTTTATTTTTAATCATTTTTTTATTTTTTTTTATTTTTATTGTCAGAATGGACTATCCAATCGAATCATCAACCCAAAAACCAGTGACTAAAACAGTTCTATTTCCGGGTCATTTTTTTAAAACCATGCTTTAGTGGAGAACCCCAAAGCACTAATGTCTATCTTATATAGGTTGTGAATAAGTGACTAACTTCAGTACGTTGAAGTCCTAAACAAGCTCTATGGAGACAGCTTGTTGGGCTAGATGCAATGTGGTTATACAGCAGAGTGCAATTTGAGGTCAAACAATACACCAATGATACATGATGTTAAGCACTAGCAAGGTTGATCCGTCCCAGTAAAAATATAGCTTACAGAAACAAATTTTGATAGTAGAAAAGAATAAAATAATTACTTTTTCTTCGTAAAGAAGTTAAAAAATAATCATTTATGCAATCATAATAAGATATTAGTTTTCTGGATAGAACTTTTATTCATTACTCATTAAAAGGTGATCCATTCTAAAGTATACTTCAGTAACAGCTAACCCCCCCCCAAGTGGTTTTTTTTCTTTTTTCATTTCTTCATTTTGGAACTTGATGAGAATTTTCAATCTAGAAATTTCTTGTCCTCATTTGCTTTTCTTTCATGTATTCAATATAATATCTTATATATTATATGATATATAAGATATTTTTATTCTTTTCAACAGCTTTTCAGCACTCAGCTTTGGATCAATTGGACACCACAATATGGTAATTCAAAAGTCTCCTTTAGGGCTGGTGGAATTCTCCTTCTGAGCACTCTAATTAATATTTATTAAGAAAAGCAAAGTTCTAAGGGGGTGTGAGATACTATCAGGGTTTCAATTCTTAAGGATTAGGGTTTCCTAAGTGTGATAGTTTCGAGAAGCTCATGGCTGGTTCAAAGGATTAGGAGAGGTAAGGTATTAGGCATCCCTCTATCCAAGTTACTGTAGCAGTCCAATACAAGAGTTCTTTAGGCTCAATTTGTAATGAAAAACCAATAAAATGATTGTTAAAAAGTTCTAAAATATTGTGTAAAACGGATCCAACTTCTATGAAACTGATTTCAGGTGATGTTATTGGGTCTAAGGTACTAATTTCCCTAAGACCCTTGCTGCTCTACCTCTTTATCTCAGTTTGAAAGAAGCTAAAAATGTAAGCTCTCCATTGTTTAAGAGCTTCAAGCAACCAAAAACTAAACTAGAAAAGAAAACAGGAATTATGAATCGAGCTAAACAGTAGAGTGAAAGGCTTACCTCTCACATGCGACTTTGGCAAAGATTTTCCAACAGCTGAAATGAGTAAAGATGATGCTTTCACAAGCTCTTGAGCTGGGGATTGTTTTTTGTTACAAATCTCCAGTTTGAGAAACAATGGGCAGATTTGAAGTTTAAGTCTCAAATGCTTGGGGATTTCTGGCAAATAAGGTCTCTACAAGGGCTAGGAGTGCTTCTAAATCTCTCCTCTCTCTTTTGGGCTCGAGTTGGGTCTCTATTATAGAGAGAGGAGGGAAAATCAGGTCTGAATCTTGTCCAACCATAGAGATTGGGCTTCAAGAGAGTATTGACATGAAAAAGGCTAAGGATTTTGAAAGGAAAAGGCTTGCATTCAACCTTTCCTTCTGGGTGCAACATTTTTCCTCAATTTGAGATGGGTTTCTATATGTTTCATGCATCCAATAAGAGTTTGGAGCATGCCTATCAATACAATCTCATATTTGGGGTTGCCAATTGTATAAAACATAAATTTGATTCATTAATAAATGTTATTTTGTCTTTTCCTAGCCTTAAGTGGGGGGGGGAGGGGGTCTCTTTGGTTTTTTGGGATTTTTAAGTCTAATAAGCTCAATTTTATTGGTCTAGGTGTTTTAACCGGTCAAAAAAGGGGCTGACATCAACCCCCACTCTCTTGAGGTCTTAGGTTGGAACAACTGAAGTGGCAATTTAATCTACTGCATTAAAATGAAATATTTCTAGTTTAACAATCATACAATTGAATTAGGTTGTGAAAGTTAACGTACAAGGGTTTTTTAGGCCTATGAACATGGTGGTGAGGCTTGATCGCAAAGAAAGTTTGGATGATGGAGATCTATGGTTGATATGCTTTAATCAAAAAGATTTGATGAAATGGAATCTTGGCTTAATGGTAGGTCAAACGAGGGAATTTAGGGATGATTCAATGAAATTTTGTGGGTATGCAATTTTCACATCCTGAATTTGATGGAAGAATCAGATTTGTGATTAGAGATGTGGATTAAAAGATTTGGTTCAAATCAAGGTTTTAACTTATGGCTTATCAATTAATAAAAAAGTTGAAAATGGAATCTTGCTTGTTTAACAGTCAAATGAATGAATTAATTCATGAATTTTGGCATACATGGATTTTTCAAGTATCTGAGCATGATAGCAAGATCTGATAGGTCAAATAAATCCTGAATGATAGAGATCTATGGCTGATAAGCTCTAATCAATGAGGTTTGTTGAAACAAAACATTGGCTTGATGGTGGGTTAAATAAGGGAATTTTTGAATAAAATTTGGTGGGTAGGAATTTTTTAAAGTCCTAAATTTGATGGAAATGACAAATATATGATTAAAAGTGTGGACTAAATGATTTGGTTAACATCAAGATTTTAGCTTATTGATTATAAATCAATGAAAAGGCTCAAACTAGAATCTTCGCCTGTTTTGGATGGAAATAAAGAAATTTGACACTAAAATTGGATGGGTGGATTAGTTTGGAGGTTTTTGACTTAACAAGAGATGCTTGCTTGCTTAGGTTATTACTTCTTGTGTGCTTTAATCATGATTATCAAATTGCAATATTTGATGATCGAATTGTTAAACAAGGGAATTTTGAGTTGAAATTCAGCGTGTAGGCGTGAAGGGATGGGAGATCTATCATATGGATGGCTGAACCATGCAGGGTGGGTGGCAAGGCAAAATTTCAAAATTTTCTTTCTCTCATCTGGGAATCCTATTCCCTCATTTAGAAAAACTGCATTTTTCAAAGTTCATTCCTGAAACAAACTGGTCCAAATTTGAAACCAAGATTAGGAAAAGGAATACCTTATATGGAATCCATGCAAAAAGCTCCTCCCAACGTAGGTGTTCATGCCCAAAGAGGTTACCAAATCCTTCATCCACTAAAGAAGACATAGCTTAGTGTTAGACAGTTTTGTATGCTCTTAGCTCCAATCAGTTTTGATGTACTTTTGATATTTAATGTAAATGAATAAAGTACATGTTTGATTCATGTTGTGTAGTATGCTTCTGTGTAAGACCCTAAAACTGGACACTTAATGAGACTTGTGTTAGTTTTAAATGTTCACAACCGTTGGATAAGTCTGGGAGATTTATCATGTCAAGGTTGACACTGGTGTGCTGCCAACTGTTGGGGTGGCTTGTCTCAGCCGCCAGGGTGAGACCCAAGGCACACACAGTGTAGGATTACTTGAACCCTTGAACCGGACCAGATTTCCAATATTGCCCTAGACCTTAAAGATTGATGGGCAAAACTGGAAAGTTACACCTGACCCCTAAACCCGATTATGGTGCTGCACTAGGTGTCGGATTGGGCTGTCTTTGATATGCCAATCAGTGAGATCCTTAGCGGGGGTCAAAACCTGGGTATGTTGGGACAGTTTGAGAATTCATCTGAGTGGATGATCATAGTGA
>NW_010729167.1:1012256-1034119 GCF_000365185.1 Nelumbo nucifera
AGGTTAAGTGTAAGGCCATTTAGGATAATACCTGATGGGCTAATCTTGCATCTGCCCACAGTCCTTGGGTTTTTATAAGATGGCTTGGCCTAGGGACCACTTAGTGTAAGTGTTGGGCCCATAGGGTCCATGTGATGGGCTCAGGGGGTTCATTGGGCCTTCCAGTGAATTCGGCTAGGCTAAGTGTTGGGCCCATAGGGTCCATGTGATGGGCTCAGGGGGTTCACTGGGCTTTCCAGTGAATTCGGTTAAGCCTTGTAACAAAGGCTGGGCTGAACCCATGTGGCTGATGTGGAGATCAATGCTTGGGTCCCACACCATACAAAGAAGCCCAACTGGGCAACAGTTTGGAAACTTATTTTGCACTATTTATTTATTGGGCCTAAAAGCCCATTTCGAACTGGGCTGATATGATCACCCACTTAAGGGGGCGAATCTGCAAATAGGATTAAGATTAACCTCCTGATGAGATCAGGAATGGGCTGATCTAATCTGTAGATAGGATTAAGATTATCTCCTATCCAAATACAGATTTGGATTGGGATAACTCCTAATAGGATTAGGAGGTTTCTTAATCACTAAGAAAGGAGAAAACCCTAATCAAGAATTACAATAATTCGACCTAGGGTTTTGCAGTTAACACTCTCTACAATCTGAGATAGGATCTCATCTTCCCAAAGCTGAAAACTGCAGTCACGCCACTTTCTGCCTTAGGGATCTCCGCCAGCCGCCGCCACCTTGCTGCATAGTTCGAACTCCATTGAAGGGAAAATCAAGAAATCTGTTCTTGATATCAGTCTTTATTGAAATGCTGATTTGGTTCGGTGCTCTAAGCCTCCAACGAGTTCTTGTGAAGAGTTCGGTACGTGAGACGTACACTGTTGGTTCTGCCCCACCATCACTGCGTCATCTTCAGCGGAAGCAGATCTTGGATCTTTCTTTGGGCGTGAACACTGACGTTGGGAGATTTTGATTCTCCGTATCAAGTAAAACCTTTCCTTTGATCTTTGGCTCAGATCTGGTCTGGTTTGGTTCAAGTAGGATCCTTGAATTTTGATTCTAAAATCAATGAATACGATTCCCAGTTGGAAGAAATGTAGGAAATTTTTGAAATTCGCCCACCCATTCCGCAACCTTTTTGGCGTCCATACGATGGATCCTACCATTTTTTCACTTAGGGTGAGGCAAGATCAGCAAGTGGATTCTTTAGCAAGAACCCCAATTCTTCAGCAAGAATTGTGTAGGGATGTGAGCAAAACTTCAAGATTGTTTCTTCCACCAAGAAACAATATCAAAATCCAATCTTGATCACTCCAAGAGGTGGAGATTGAATAGGGTAGGGCGGAAAGAATAGAGAGAGAGAACTAGATGCAAAAAAGTCAATCAAACTGTGTCTTATTCTAGTTTGCCCTCCTTTATATAGACCTTAAAGAATTAATCTCCAAATCTGATTAGGAGTTTCTTGATCCAAATCTTTATTTGGATATGGACTCTTTAAGTGATAAGGCTTATCCCTTATCTTATCTGCAGATCAGGATCAACTTCTCCTAATCCAATTAGRAGTTTCCTAATCCAAATCTTTATTTGGATCTGGACTCTTTAAGTGGATAAGAGTTATCCTCTTATCCTTATCTGCTAATCCATACCCAAATTCGCCCCCTATTTAATTAATCCAATTAACCCAGTTCGAAATGGGCTTTAGACCCATTAAGCTTTCAGGATCACTTCCTTTAATGCTGGCTAGGTTGGTTCTCTTGGTATGGCGTGGGACCCTATCATTGATCTCCACATAAGCCACATGGGTTCAGCCTAGCCTCTGTTACAAGGCCTGACCAAATTCACTACTGAATACAATGAACCCTTAAGTCCATCAGTATGGGCTCTTAATGGGCCCAACATTTACACTAAATGGTCCTTGGGTCCAGCCATCTTATGAAGGCCCAAGGACTATGGGCAAAAGTGAGATTAGCCCACTAGGTTTATTATCCCTAAATGGTCTTACACTTAACCTCTCAGCCCTTAATATACACTGTTCGACAAGAGAGGACCTCTCCCTCGGTTGCAAGGTACAGTGTTGCACTTTCTACTCACATGGATCCCGGGAATTAAAACCTTTTTACAAACAGTTTGTGAAACCATAATATATATGTATATCTCTATAAAAATATATTTTGCAAAAACAAATCTCAACAATTTGAAATCAACTGTCGACATTTTAGGTTTCCATCAGAGAGAGTGCATTCCCCGATCATTTGCTTTGTCAAACAAATGAGCTTATCCTGTCACTATGATCACCCACTCAGGTGAATTCTCGGACTGCCCCAACATACCCAGGTTTTGACCCCCTCTAAGGATCTCACTGATTGGCATATCAAAGACAGCCCAATCCAACACCTAGTGCAGTACCATAATCGAGTCTAGGGGTCAGGTGTAACATTCCAGTTTTGCCTATCTGTCTCCAAGGTCCAAGGCAATACTGAAATTTGGTTCGGTTCAGGGTTTCAAGAAAACCCACACTGCATGTACCTCATGTCTCACCCTCGCAGCTGAGACAAGCCATCCTAACTCACTTGGAGGCACATCAGTGCCAGCCTTGGCAGGATAAGTCTCCCAGATCTATCCAACGGCTGTAAAGTTTCTAAATTAACATGAATCTCATAAGTGTCCACTTTAAGGGTATTACACTGAAACATACAAGAGTAACATGAATCAATTATGCACTTTATTCATTTACAATAAATGCCAATAAGTACATCAATCTGACTGGAGCTAAGGGCATAACAATCTAATAGCTCCCACTTGCACTTAGGTTCAATTGGGTACAAGCTGGAGTCCCATACTTTCCAAATGTTTCTCAAACACTTTCTGTGTCAATGGCTTAGTCAATGGGTCTGCCACATTCTCTGCTGATGCTACCTTCTGAATCTGGACGTCCCCTCCACCAATAATGTTGTCACACAACAATAGTAGGATTCCAAATTCTAAGATGAACCACTTTATCCATAGGCAACCTCACTTACGGCAATATGCTCGGCTTGGGTTGTGGACTATTATTCTTACTACACAGGACCCCATCATGAAGATGTAACCAGATGTAGACATTCTATCATCTGGGTCTGATAGGAAATCAACATCCGTATACCCCTGGATCTGTGGTGAACTACCATCGAATACCAGGAAAAACTCTTTTGTCCTTTGAAGGTACTAGAGTATGCTTTTCACAGTTGTCCAGTGCTACTGACCTGGGTTAGATTGAAACCTACTTACCACACTCACTACCTGAGCAATGGTAGGCCGAATGCACAGCATGGCATACATGATGCTCCCTATGGCTGAGGCATAGGGTACCTCTCTCATGCCCTCAATCTCCTCGGGAATCCTGGAAGACATACCCTTAAAGAGAGTGACTCCGTGCCTGAAAAGAACATTTCCTTTCTTGGAGTTCTCCATACTGTATCTTTTGACAATCTTGTCAATGTAAGTAGACTAGGATAATCCTATTATCCTCTTCAATTTATCTCTATAGAGTCAAAGACCTAAGATGTAGGAGGCTTCTCCAAGATCTTTCATGAAGAATTGTTGTGAAAGCCATACTTTCACCATAGTTAACATTCCTACATCATTCCCAATGAATGGGATGTCATCTACATACAGAACCAGGAATATAACCTTATCTCCCACTGCCTTCCTATAAACACAGGGTTCATCCGAGTTCTGCTCAAAGTAAAACTGTATGACAGTAGAGTCATACCGGATGTTCCAACTCCTAGAAGCTTGCTTAAATCCATATATGGACCGATTGAGTTTACACACCATGTGTTCCTGACATACAGCTATGAAACCTTATGGTTGCTTCATATAGATATCTTCAGTAAGATCTCCATTCAGGAACGTGGTTTTGACATCCATTTGCCAAATCTCGTAATCATGGTATGCTTATATAGCTAACAGGATCCTAATAGACTTAAGCATGGCCACGGGTGAAAAGATTTCCTCATAGTCGATTCCCTCTTTCTAAGTGTACCCTTTCGCCACAAGTCGAGTCTTGTAGGTCTCAATCTTACCATCGAGGCCCTCCTTCCTCTTATAGATCCATCTGCAACCAATTGCTTTCACCCTAGGGGGTGGATCTACTAGAGTCCAGACTCCATTGGTTTCCATTGAGTCCATCTCAACTCTCATGGCATCTACCCACTTCAAGGAATTATGTCCAACATAGCTTCCGTATAAGTCATGGGACAAGGTTCATTGCCATTTTAGGTTAAACCTTTCTGTCCAATAAGTGCTTACCCATCATATTCGTGAACGCCAAGGTACCGTGAGAGATTCTTCCATTTTAGGATAGGCCCCTCCCACATTGGTTTATGACGCCCCTATCATCTTATGAAACAATCCAACAGACTCATCAATAAATGGATAGCCCAATTTTATGGTGCATCTCCTCGTTACTGATAATCCCATCTTCATGCTAATGATAGAAGGCCTTTACAGAGTTCATCATATGAATCTCCCTATCACATGCACTTATATTTTGCTGGAGGGAATGAGTAATTATGCCCTAGTTTTTATTTAGTTCAAACCAAAGTGGCTCCCACTAACTTTCTTAAAGTCAGATTCAGATGGGCCTTAAACAGGCTAGGGTTCCGCACAATTCTTAGGGAGGAAACTGATGTAGGGCCCATCAAGAAGGGAGATCATCCAATGATCTTAAGGACACCATGGCAATGATGTGCATTCAACCATGATGTGCAAAATAGCCACTGTCGAATGAACATGGCTCAAGTGCTTATGGCCCATGTACATAGCACATCACACATCATACATCACATGCATGAAAAAAACACATAATTGATCCAATCAATTAAATCAATTGTAAAATCCTAAATTAATTAAGTTAAATCAATATCAGCACATTAAGCCCATAATATTATCATATAACATTATCTAGGTATATGGGCGGAACTGCAAAAGGCAATTCGGCCCATATAGCATTTATGCTGAATTAGGGCTAATGCAGTTTTAACTTAATAAAATTGGGTTTTACAGGGTGGGCCAAATTGCATCTTGTAATGGGCCATCAAACCCTTGGCCCAAATCAGAATTTGGGGCTGACAATAGACCCTTATTGAACCATAGGTTCGGTCCAACTAGTTTGGACCAACCTTGGGTCAAACCAGCCTAGGGTTTGGGGTCTATTGCAAGACACAATTCAAGATTGTGATCTAAAATTAATTACAGCCAATTAAAGACAATCAAGAATCAGCAAGAATACAAATCAGAGGGTCGTACGTGTGATTTCACACCTTCAAAACAAAAGGTTAACGCAGATAGTGAAATCGTTATCTGGAAATCGCAAATTACAGTTTCTCAAACTGCAAAAGGTCTTCTCTTCCTCCACACGCTCCAGCAAGTCTTCAGATGTAAAAAAATAGAAAAACCTAATTTTTTATTAATTACATCACATCAAGTCCTATACATTTTTTCTAAAAATATAAAAAATATTTACAGACCAAAATGAATAGAATGAAAAGTTGCAGGGTGTGCAAATCTTACCACCTTTAAGGAATTCGATCTCCATCACACGACAGCCCAAGACTCCAAGAAACAATTACATAACCATTCCATAATCATTAAAGAATAATAAAGAATTAATTTTAGATCTACACACCCATTACTGAGAACCGATTTCTCAGAAAAACAGTAAACTTGTGCAAATCGAGTAGAACAATTTCTGCTCATTTGCATTGGTTTAGATCTGGTTCATATTTGGTTCAAGACTTGAACCTAGCTCTGATACCACTGAAGGGATGGGAGATCCATCATATGGATGGCCGAACCATGCAGGGTGGCTGGGAAAAATTCCAAAAATTTCTTTGTCCCATCCGTGATTTAGAAAAATTGCATTTTTCAAGGTTCGTTCTTGAAACAAATCGGACCAAATTTGAAACCAAGATTAGGGAGAGGAACAATTTCTGCTCATTTGCGTAGGTTTAGATCTGATCCATATTTGGTTCAAGACTTAAACCTGGCTCTGATACCACTAAAGGAATGGGAGATCCATCATATGGATGGCCGAACCATGCAGGGTGGCTGGGAAAAATTCCAAAAATTTCTTTGTCCCATCCGGGAATCCTATTCCCTGATTTAGAAAATTTGCATTTTTCAAGGTTCGTTCTTGAAACAAATCGGACCAAATTTGAAACCAAGATTAGGGAGAGGAATACCTAATACAGAATCCACACAAAAAGCTCCTCCCAAAGTAGGTGTTCACACCCAAAGGGGGTACCAAATCCTTCCTCCACTGAAGATGACACAGCTTAGGGTGAGGCAGGATTAGCAAGTGGATTCTTTAACAAGAATTGTTTAGGGATGTGAGCACAACTTCAAGATGTTTCTTCCACCAAGAAACAATATCAAGATCCAATCTTGATCACTCAAAGAGGGGGAGATCGAACAGGGTAGGGCATCAAAAATAGAGAGAGAGAGAGAACCGGATGCAAAAAAGTCAGTCAAAATGTGTCTTATTCCAGTTTGCCCTCCTCCTTTATATAAACCTTAAAGAGTTAAACTCCAAATCTTTATTTAGATCTGGACTCTTTAAGTGGATAAAAGTTATCCTCTTATCCTTATCTACTGACCCATACTCAGATTCGCCCCTATTTAATTAATCCAATTAACCTAGTTTGAAATGGGCTTTAGGCTCATTAAGCTTTCAGGCTCACTTCCTTTAATGTTGGACCCCATCGAATCAACAATTTGGTCCAACCAGTTTGGACCAAATCTGGTGTAAATCGGCCTAAGTTTTGGTGTCCAGTTCAAGATTTAATTCAAGAATAATGATCTAAAAATAAATTAATTCAAGATAATCAAATTATCAAGATACTAATATCAGAGGGCTGCACTATGATTTTCTTGGATATCCTATAAACCTACAAAGAACAGTTAATCGCAGATTGTAGAATCGATATCTGCAAAATCGCAGATCGCAGAACTTGTTTCTACGAAAATTCTTCTCCTCTGATGCAAGCTCCAACGATCTCTAGAAGGAAATAAAATAGAAAAACCTAATTTTTCTATTATTACATCACATCGAATTCCTATACAATTTGTCTAAAAATAAAAAATAAAAATTATTTACAGACTAAATTGAATAGAAAAGAAATCGCAGGGTGCGCCATTCTTGGCACCAAAATGATTCGATCTCCATCACATGTGCAGCCCAAAATTTCAAGAAACATTCACAGAATGATTCTATAAATATCAGAGAATAATAAAGATTTATTTTCCAGATCATCTACCCATAAGGCGTTCTACCCGATTTGCACAGATTCAGATCTGTTCTAATTTGGTTCAAGACTTGAACCTGGCTCTGATACCACTGAAGGGAGGGGAGATCTGTCATATGGATGGCTGAACCCTGCAGGAAGGTTGGGCAAAATTTCAAAAATTTCTTTACCCGAGAATCCTATTCCCAGTTTAGAAAACTACATTTTCAAGGTTCATTCTTGTAACTAAACCGAACCAAATCTGAAACCAAAACAAGGGAGGGATATACCTGATACAGAATACACGCAAGAATGCTCCTCCCAACGTAGGTGTTCATGCCCAAAGAGAGTACTAAATCCTACCTCCACTGAAGATGACAGCTTAGGGTGAGGCAGGATTAGCAGGTAATTCTTCACCAAGAACTAGTGATTCATCAGCAAGAATCGAATGGGATAGTGAGCACAATTTCTAAATTGTTTCTTCTGGCAAGAAACAATATCAAGATCAAATCTTGATCCAATCCAAGAACTGGAGATCGAACAGGGTGGGTGGCAAGAGCAGGAAGAAAATGAGCAAAAGGCAAGAGCAGTCTAGCTGTGTTGTCTTCTCTCTGTATTCAGCAAACGTGTCTTTGGAGGTTTGCCTTGCCCTCTTATTTATATCCTTAAAGAGAAAATTTCTTAATCCCATTAAGAGTTTCCTAATCCAAATCTTGTATTTGGATCTGGACTCTTTAAGTGACAAGGATAATCCCTTATCTTATCTACAGATAAAGATCAACCTTCCAAATCAAATTAGGAGTTCCTATGATCCAAATCTTTATTTGGATCTAAGCTCTTTAAGTGAATAAGGATAATCCCTTATCTTATCTATTGATCCAAATTCCAGATCCGCCCCTATTTAATTAATCTAATTAATCCAGTTCAAAATGGGCTTTTAGGCCCATTAAACTTTCAGACTCACTTCCACTTTAATGTTGGCTAGCTTGGCTCTCTTTGTATGGCGTGGGACCCTATCATTGATCTACACATCAGCCAAATGGGTTCAGCCTAGCCTCTGTTACAAGGCTTGGCCGAATTCACTGCTGAATATAGTAAACCCCTGAGTCCATCACTATGGACTCTTAATGGGCCCAACATTTACACTAAATGGTTCTTGGGTCCAACCATCTTATGAAGGCTCAAGGACTGTGGGCAGATGCTAGATTAGCCCATCAGGTATAATCCTCAATGGTCTTACATTTAACCTCTCAGCCCTTAATGATCAGACACTGCCCGACAAGAGAGGACCTCTCCCTCGGCTGCAAGGTGTCGTGCTGCACTCTCTACTCACATGGATCCTGGGAATTAAAACATTTTGCAAACATTTTGAAACCATAATATATATATATATTTTGTAAAACAAATTTCAACGGTTGAAATCAACTGTCGGCAGTTTAGGTTTCCATCAGAGAGAGTGCATGCCCGATCATTCACTTAGTCCGACAAAGGGGCTGATCCTGTCACTATGATCACCCACTCAGATGAATTCTTGGACTATCCCAACATACCCAGGGTTTGACCCCCTCTAAGGATCTCACTGATTGACATATCAAAGACAGCCCAATCCGACACCTAGTATGGTATCATAATCGAGTCTAGGGGTCAAGTGTAACATTCCAGTTTTGCCCATCTATCTCCAACGTCCAGGGCAATACTGGAATTTTGGTCATGTTCAAGGTTTCAAGAAAGCTCACACTGCATGCATCTCAGGTCTCACCTTGACATCTGAGAAAAGCCACCCCAACCAACTTGGTAGTACATCAGTGTCAGCCTTGGTAGGATAAATCTCCCTAGATCTATCCAACGGCTGTGAAGATTCTAAACTTAACACAAGTCTCATATGTGTCCAGTTTAAGGGTATTACACAGAAACATACCCTAATAACAAGAATCAAATATGTACTTTATTCATTTACAATAAATGTCATAATGTACATCATGTTGATTGGAGCTAAGGGCATATACTGTCTAACATGCACTTTATTCATTTACAATAAATGTCAATAAGTACATCATTCTGATTGGAGCTAAGGGCATAATTGTCTAACAGGGCATAGATTAAGGTGAGGAATCAGGTGCAAGATTCAAATCTGAGAAAGATTTTGTTGATATTTGTTGTCTAGTTCTATTCATCTAGGGTCGTCAAAATGGAATCTTGATATTTTAAAGTTAATAGTCAAAGATTTTAGGTGAGATTTGGAGGTTGATTGTATCATAGTGTCCTTGAAGCAATTTGGACATTGCATAGATTATGACCGTTAGAGAAGAAGTTGGCATGATGAACAGTGGATATTTGGGGTTTGGCCATGAAATTTAATATGTAACTAAGTTATAGTCTCCTAAGTCTATAGATCATATTTGATTAGGGTACTAAAGCCTATGTAGTGTGAAATGTTGATCTCAATGTTCTTATTAATTTTCATGTGGGAGGAGATTTTGAGTTTTGACAAGTCTTAAGTTGATTTGGTTATGATTTCAAATTTTAGGGTCTCATAAAGAGGTAGGGTGAAGGGACTGAGCAAAAATTGGGAGTTAACACCAGAAGATACTCTATCTGTCTACTCTTGGATTAAAATCTTCCATCAACTCTCTCTAATCTATGGTTAGGACTAGAAAGACTTCCTAAATCAAAAAAGATGTCGAAGTGCACATTTATAGTTAAGTCCTTAAGTCCAAGAAATTATCACATTGGTTCCTTCATGCAAAGTAAAAAAGACAATTCAGTCCTTTCTACATAACAATGTTCGAATTTAGTTGGAAAACGACAAAAAAAAAGCTATTATTTCAACTAACCCCCATCATATGGGATTTAATCAAGATTTCTATTCTAACTAGGAAACCTCCCAAAACTCAGTTTCTTGCTTTGAAACTATATATTAAGGCAATTACTAGCAATTAATAACCTAATATGTAGGGGATTCCTAAATCAATCAAGAAACTGTAGGACAATCCCTAAAAACTCAGGACTCTTCCCATATTCATTCTAGAGATATTTGGGAGCCAAATACTAAGGTCCTAGTGCAACTTAGGATTATTCCCATATTCAGTTAGTTTTCTTCACCACTTCGTTTTTTCATCTGGTTAAGCCCCTTATAGTTTTTTTTCTGTCCCTTTGGTAGAGTCTTCATCATCCCTAGCTCTCTCATTCATACTTCTCTAGCACCCACTAATCTCTAGTCTTTACTATGCATCCTATTGTTCGAAGGTGGCACCAAAGGCAAACACAACGACATGAATAGGTTATTCCCCCACCTTTAGTTAAGGCATAGGATATAAGTCTCACAAAACAAATACCTAAACAAAGCAAGTCAAGGACGACCCAAGTTTTGGCTACAATTGATCTAGATATTAATGTTAATTAAATTACAATCCAATCACTTGGGAATCTACTATTAAAAGGCTAACTCTATGCAACATTGGACTGTCTCAAGTAGTCAACTGCCAATGTTTGACAAGTCAGCTACCTTGAATAGTACTAGTCAACTGCTTGCAAAATCAGTCAAATAATTAAATAAAATAGCAAACTGCTCTACGGGACAGATAGGAACTTGTATCCTTCTAAAACAAGTTTGTTTTACCTTAAGCTCCCAATCTTTATCCTGTGACTTTCCAAATTACTCTCTTTTGATTCTATGGCGTCCTCAAATAATAGAGAAGCAAGGAGCAAACAGGAAAGGACTACTCTTTCTGATCGAGCAAGATAAAAATAAGTGCATATGTAGAAAGCTTTTCCTACAAAGATATCTTAGAAGGTAAATGAGTTGACTTTAAGGAACTAAGTAGGGATTTGATCTACTTACTCCCTTAGAAGAAGTGAAATGGGATACAATTCTCAGATTCAAAACACCCACGTTCACTGTCCCAGTTAGACATTTTTATATATACTCGTTTCAAGTTAGATGTGATGTGAGTGGGAATCACCTCAACTCCTTTGTGAAAGGGGTTAGAATAAAACTAGGGTTAAGTGAGTTGGGAAACCACCTAAGAATTTCCAATGAGGGGCATCTAGTTTATGCCAATAAAGGTTGGCCAAATAGATTTGACATTGATTACACAACAACTCTATAGATAGTTTTTGATAAACCTAGCCTAGATGGTTAGTACAATCTAAAGTCAAATAATCTAAGCATCTACATAATAACACTATACACTATAGCGGCTAAGGGGGTACTACCTAAGAAAAGGTGTTTTGATCACACATTTGGAATGCAGTTGTCACTATTGTACTGTATTAAGGCTAGAACACCCATCAATCTACCCAACATAATTATGAGGCACATGAAGGTGAAACTAGCATAATAGCTCTACTACCTTATGGGATGCTATTGATTGAGATATTTAACAGACTTAGGGTCAAATTTGTGGCATGAGCCATGTTAGAGTCGACTAAATAAGGGTAATTTAGTCTTTGTATGCCCCCTACATAGACAAGGGCATTTCTGTCTTCTTCTACTTGCTTATCAATTTCAAATGTATGGTCGACTGTGTAAGACTCTTTGTCTTCTCAGTTCGACAATATTTTCTTCTTCTTCTTCTTCTCTCTGAATCTCTTCTTTCTTTCTTCTCAGTTCGGCTGAATACAAACATGGTATCAAAGTGCCACTGATAAAGGTCGATTGCAACTTTCTTCGTTCTCTCTTCCTTCTCCTTTCTTTTGTTTTTTTTTCTGGTGTACGAAATCTGGGTTAGAAGATTTTGGCAAACCCAGGTTTCTTCTGCAACCTCTAGGGTTTCAGTGGTTGACCTCTGGTGACAATGGACAAGTGCAACAGTTCATGTGAATAGAAAAAAAGGGTTTTTTTTTGTGTGGACTGCTGTCACCATGCGTGACAGCTGTGGTGGTCGAGTAGTAGTGGTGGTCTGAACCCTCTAATGAGTAGTTTCATCAAAAGGGATTTTCTGTGTTTTTAAATCTGCCTGTTCGTAGTATAGTTGTGTTCAAAGTGGCTGAATGCATGTTAGCGAAAACTCATCGTGACTCTTAGTGTGCTGGTGTGGTAATTGAAGAATAGTAATGCAGTGGTTGGAACCTCTCCTTTTTTTGTGTGTGTGTAACAGGAAAAACCAGATTTGTAGGTTAAAATGGCGCCGATGGGTGATGTAAGTGGTGACCAGAAATCGAGTGTGATGATCTCCTCTGATTTTTTAAGTGTTCAGATGACATCTATGAAACTCAATGGTGAAAACTATGTATAGTGGGCCAAGTCAGTGAAAGTATTTCTGAAGGCTAAGAAGAAAGTGAAACATGTACGGGAGGAGAAACCGAGTGTTGAATCCCCGGGCTTTAGTGATTGGGAGCAAGATGATGCTCAGATCATGACGTGGTTGTGGAACAGTATGGAGCCTAAAATCAGTGTTACTTTCATGTTTTTAGATATAGCAAGGGATATATGGGACAAGCCAAGAAACTCTATTCTAGACAAGACAACATTACAAGGGTTTATCAACTTTATCAGGAATGCTTCAGTTTGTAGCAAGGAAATTAGACTCTTGAAGAATATTATGCCAATATGAAAAATCTTCGAAATGAACTTAATGTCTATCATCCCTCAACTCCGGATGTCAAAATTCAGCAGCAACAAAGGGAACAACTAGATGTTACAAGGTTCCTGGTGGGACTCAAAGTCAGGGCACGGATATTGGGAGGATCTACTCTCCCTACTTTAGAAGAAGTGTTTGTCCATCTCCACAGGATATCTCTTAGCCCCACAGAGAGTAACATAACTTTCGACAAATCAGCACTTGTTGGCACTCGAGGTGGTTTTTATGGGCACAGAGGAGGTAGCTGTACAATTAATGGAGGTTGTGGTAACCCTATGGGTGGTCGTAACAGTGGAGGAGGTCATGATTCAGGGGGAGGCCATGGTAGAGGAAGGGGGAGCACAACTAGGAAGTGCACACATTGTGGGAGAGAAGGGCACATAGTTAACTTCTGTTATGATTTGCATGGCCCACCATCCAAATGGGCTAACCATGCAACTGTTGGTGGTAGTGAAGTCAACGATACTCAACCAGTTGATCCAGTATCTTTTACAGTCACAACTACTTCTAGGAAGGAGATTATGAGTATTCCAAGAAAGGAGTATGAGATATTTCTTCAGGCCACTTCACATCAAAACACCACCACCCTCGCTCATTCAAGTATCCTAGCATCCAAATTCACCCTGGATAATTGACTCTAGAACCTCTGATCACATGACCAGGACTCAAGGTGTGTTTTCCTCCCTTTCTCCAATCTCTACATCAAATAATGTTACCCTTGGCAATGGATCTACTTCCCCCATTTACGGTGTTGGTAATGTGACCACAACATCTCTTTCTTTATCCTCTGTTTTATACGTTCCCTAGTTTCCTTTTAATCTTATGTTTGTTAATAAACTAACCAAATCCCTCAATTGTTCTATCACATTTTACCCTTCCTCTTGTGTTTTTTAAGATCTAACGACCGGGAAGAAGATTGGTGGAGGGCATGAAGTTGGTGGATTGTATTATCTTGATGGTGGTGGCTCTATAGTTGTACTTTAAACCTCCTTGACTCCTCTTCAGTGGCATTGTAGACTCGCCATCCATCTCTAAAAGCTTTCAAGCTTCTTGTTCCATCCATGAGTCGTCTGTCATCTTTATAGTGTGAGTCATGTCAGTATGGGAAACACCATCAAGTTTCCTTCAGTCCTAGAGTTGATAGTCATATGTTGAGTCCTTTTGAGTTAGTTCATTCAGACGTTTGGGGTCCAATTAGAATTGAGTCATACAATGGTTACAAATATTTTGTTATCTTTGTTGATGACTATTCAAAATGACATGGTTTTATTTAACAAAAGAAAGAAGTGAATTATTTTCCATTTTCCAAAAATTTCATGCTGGAAGTGCATACACAATTTGGTGTTTCACTTAAAATTCATCGTTCTGACAATGGCAAAGAATATCTTCTTTCTTCATTTCAGCAATACTTGGAACAACATGGTATTATTCATCAGATATCTTGTGCCCACACCCCTTAGCAAAATGGGGTGGCTAAGAGGAAGAACTGACATCTACTTGAAACAGCTTGGTCTCTTCTTCATCATATGAATGTTCCTAAACGGTTCTGGAGTGATGTAGTACTTACTGCTTGTTTTCCTATTAATTGCATGCACATGTTCATTCTTGATAGTTGTTCTCCGTTCTCTATCATATTTCCCACTTTGTCTCCATATCCCCTAACTCCTAGGATCTTCGGGTGTGTGTGATTTGTTCAAAATCTTGGTCCTGGTTTAGACAAGTTGGATGCTCGCTCCATTAAATATATCTTCCTTGGCTACTCTAGGACCCATAAAGGGTATAAATGCTATAATCCTATTACTCAAAACTCCTTTGTCCTGATGTTACATTTTTTTAATTGGTGCCATACTTCTCTGGTTCTGATATCTATCCTTCACCTACAAAGGTTCCTCTTCCTCTTCTGGTTGATACTTCCCTTCTAGTTGTTTCAATTATGCCTAAGTCTCCACCTTTCCCAATGTAGGAGCGTACTGAAAGACCATCAATTCATCAAGTGTATACTCATCAACAAAGACCATAACCTCCACCATCTTCTACTCCGGCGGTAGATCCAGCTCCTTCCACAACCGAATTCCCTTATGATCTTGACCCTCCTATTGCATTACGGAAAGATAAATGTAGTTGCACGCTACATTCCATATCCAATTATGTTTTTATATCTAACATTTCTACTTCCCATCACCAGTTTATTACCCTATCGTCCTCTGCATCCATACCTAAGGATATTCAGGAGGCTCTTACCTCTGCTCTTCATCGCAATCATACATGGGAACTCACCAATCTTCCCCCAGGTAAGCATGTTGTTGGTTGTAAATGGGTGCATTCTGTTAAGTATCTACCAGATGGGAGAGTGGAACATTTGAAAGCTTGTTTAGTTGAAAAAGGGTACTCTCAACTTTATGGTGTAGACTATGTTGAAACATTTTCTCTAGTTGCAAATATTGGCTCAATACATGTGTTGATTTCCTTAGTTGTCATGCATGATTGGCCTCTATTTCAGTTTGATATTAAAAATGTCTTTCTCTATGGTGATCTTCTAGAGGAAGTGTACATGGACCAACCACCTGATTTGTTGCTCAGGAGAAGAATGATAAGGTGTGTAAGCTCAAGAAGGCGATCTATGGGCTCAAACAGTCTCCCCGTGCTTGGTTTGGCAAATTTAGTGAAGTAGTGAAGGGGTTTGGAATGAGACAATGTCAGGCTGACCATTCAGTATTTAGTTATGACTTTGTGGCCAAGAAGATCTTGCTAGTGGTTTATGTTGATGACATAGTCATAATTGGCAGTGATAGAGTTGAGATTGATAGATTGAAGACTTTCCTACAAGATCACTTTCAGACAAAAGATCTTGGGAAGTTGAAGTATTTCCCGGGTATAGAAGTTGCTAGATCAAAGCAAGGCATAACCTCTGTCACCGGAAATATATCCTTGACCTGTTGGAAGAAACAAGGTTACTAGGTGCTACACCAGCTGAAACTCCCATGGAACCGAATGTGAAGTTGGGAAGTGACACAGGTGAATTGTTTGATAATCCTGGAAGGTATAGAAGGCTAGTGGGAAAACTGAATTATCTAACTATCACTAGGCCTGATATCTCATTTGCTATCAGTGTGGTAAGCCAGTTTATGCAGAGTCCTTGGGTACCTCAATGGGATGCAATTCTTAGGATTGTACGGTATTTGAAGGGAGCTCCAAGTTGTGGGTTATTGTACAAGCCAAGAGGTAATCTTGAAATAGTTGAATACACTAACGCAGATTGGGCTGGCTCTGTATCAGACAGAAGATTCACTACAGGTTATTGCACCTTTCTTTGAGGAAACCTTGTGACATGGATTAGTAAGAAGCAGACTATGGTAGCAAGGAGCAGTGCAAAAGCATAATACAGGGCCATGGCACACACTACATGTGAACTAGTGTGGTTAAAGAATTTATTACAAGAAATTGGGTTCTCAATAAGTAAACCCATGAAGCTATACTATGACAACCAGGCTGCAATTCACATCTCATCCAATCTAGTGTTTCACGAAAGAATTACACATAGAGGTATATTGCCACTTGTTTATCAATTTCAAGTGTATGGTCGACTGTGTAAGACTTTGTCTTCTTAGTTTGACACTCTTCTTCTTCTTCTTCTTCTTCTTCTTCTTCTTCTTCTTCTCAATTCAGATAAATACAAACAAGCCAAAAATTTGTAATGAAGATTGTACAGTAATTAGGGTTAAAACCCCAAAGAATATGAACCTCAAAAAGAGTGAAAATGAAATTTGGGAAAATAAGAAAAAGGGAGAGACCTCAAATATACCAACACATGTGGGAGAAGAGAATCTAAACTTTGTGGACTTTCTACAATTTAGTGGGTACCACATGTCTTTTCTTTTCGATAAAAACTTCGATGACCCATTTCTCTCAGAAATTCCTATGCACACATCAAAGCCCAAAGAATCCATGGAAAATCTAGTTTGACACCTTAACTCTATGTCTAGAAACATGTCCAAAATGCAATAAATTATCATCACAAGCTTGAAGGAGAAGATGCCAATCTTGGAGAGAATTTGTCTCATCCTCGAAGAGTGATGCGTGCATAACAAAGGCACCAGAAGACACGAAAATGTTCATAAATGGGCAACCTCTGAAATAGTACTTCATATGGTGTTTTTCCCTTAAGGATTGGTATGGGCAAATAATTAATAATATGAGTTGCTGCTAAAATGTATTCACCCCAAAAAATGATTGGTAAGTGAGCTTGAAAAAGGAGAGCTCTTGCTACTTCAAGAAGATGTTTGTGTTTCCTCTCAACTACCCCATTCTATTGGGGGGTCTCAACACAAGATCTCTAATGTTCTATTCCATTTTGATGTAAGTATGACAACATCCTTCCTAAATCTTTCCAAGTGGGAGAAATAATTGCCAAACTTCCACCCTCTTAGAAGGATTATAGGAAGAAGCTTCTACACAAGGTAGAAGAACTTACCTTGGAGCAAATTCAGCAACACCTTTGTATTGAAGAAGAGTCTCGGATTAGAGATAGTAGGGATAAGACCTTGGCCATTATGCTGAACTCTAAGGTTAATTTTGTAAAAAAGGGATTGAAGAAGACTAATCCTACATTACAAGTAAACAAGAAGGACGGGAACTTCAAGAAGAGCAACAATAAGAAAGGTTCCTACTATGTTTTTGGGAAAATGGGTACTATGCTCGATTCTACCAATATCAGAAAGGTGGGACCAAGTCCACAAACATGGTGAAAGACAATCTAGTGGCCATAATCACTGAAGTGAATATAGCAAAATCATCTTCTGATGGTGGTTTGATTCAGGCACCACAGTCCTATTAAATAGTGTATGCCCTTAGCTCCAATCACATAGATGTATAGATACAATTATTGTAAATGAATAAAAGTAAATTATTGTTTCATGTTAATATTGGTATCTTTCTATGTAATTACCCCTTAAACTAAACACATATGAGACTCGTGTTAGTTTAAAATGTTCTCAGTTGTTGGATAGACTTGATGTTTCTCAGCTGCTAGGTTAGACCCGAAGCACATGCAGTGTGTGTTTGGATGAAACACTAAACCTTGACCATTTTCCAATTATTTCCTATGCCTTAAAGATTGATGGGCAAAACTAGAAAGTTAGACATAACCCCTAGACTTGATTATGGTACTACACTAGGTATTGGATTGGATTGTCTCTGATATGCTAATCAGTGTGATCTATTAAGGGTCAAAACCTGAGTATGTTGGGGCAATCTGAGAATTCATCTAAGTGGGTGATCATAGTGATAGAATCGATCCCTTTGTTGAACAAAGTGAACGGTAGGGCTTACACTGTCTATGATGGAAACCTGAATTGCCAGCAGTGGATTTCAACTGTGTTTATGATTTGGTTTTGCAAAATATATTTATATGATATATATATATATATATATATATATTATGTTTTATGAAAAATGATTGCAATAATTTTTAATTCCCGAGATCCATCTAAGTAAAGAGTGTGATTATGTACCTTGCAGTTAGAGGAGAGGTCCTTCCCTGTCGAGCAGTGTTGTGATCATTATGTGCCAAGAGGTTAAGTGTAAGAGATTATTACAGGGTTGATTACTTGGTGGGATTTATCTTACTTAAGTCCGTTATCCTTGGATATTCATAGGATGGCTGAATTCAATGATCATTTAAGTATAAATGTTGGGCCCATATTGAACCCATAGTGATGTGTTCAGGGGTTCACTATGTTTAGTAGTGAATTCGGCCAAGCCTTTTCATAGAGGTTGGGCCAAACCCATGTGGACTTATGTGAAGTCATTGTGGGGCCCCATGACATACAACTCAAGCCTAAGTTAGCCATGCAACACCCTTGAGTCGTGAGCCTTATAGCTGATGGGCCTAAGGCCCATAATTAATATGATTATTTAAGTTGGAACATAACAACATGGGGTGAATCAAGGTTTGGATCTGGGTATAGAGTACTTAATCTTATAAGAATATAAGGTATATCTCTAATTAGAGTCTAGATCTGACTTAGATCTAGATTATCTCCTAATTAGATTAGGAGATAGCTCCATAAGAGATTATAAAAAATGAGGGGGCAGACCAATCCAAGAAAGTTTCATATTTGTGCAGTTTCTGGTTCTCTCTACACCCTTTTGTCCCCTAATTTTTTCCCAGATTAACATCAGCTATATGGAACTGATTTGTATCAATTTTCTTCTGATTTTTGCAAGAAAAATTCAATGAATATCAGCCTCATCATCCTCAGTTCGATCCAAGCAGTTGGATCTCAGTTTTGCTAAAAACCATGTTGATGAATTAGCTTCACCGGTGCACTATGCCATCTTTAGTGGAGGCTGGTTTTAGGACTGATTTGGGCATGAACTTCCACCTTGGGATCTACATTTGTGGTATCCATATTAGGTATACATCTCCCTCTTTGTTTGATTTCAAATTTGGTCTGGTTCAGTCAAAGACCAATCCTAAAAATGCAACTTTTCGAAACATAGGGAATTTGATTCCCAAAAGCATTAGGAAATTTTTGAAATTTCATCTAGCCATCTAGTATGGTTCGGCCATCAATGATAAAATTATAAATTTCTTATGTATAGTATTTATTTCTTTCAATATAATGAATGTATAATATTAGATATGTATCGATGTTTTATTTTTATAAATATATAACATTAGATATTTACACAAATTTTTTTCTATTTTATTTTTGTAATTCTTTGTATTTTCTATTTTTAAAAATTTTATTATTTAACTATGACATCATTTCATTTCTAGGTTTATTTTATATTTGGCATTCTATTTTTATCATTAATAAAAATACTTCTTACATTTCATACTTATTTTTGTTTAGTATAATGTATATACAATATTAGAGATATGTCCAATTCTTTTATATTTTATATTATATATTTTATTTATTTTATTATTTAATTATGGCATTATTTATTAACCCATTTAACCGCAAATGGTTGAATTGCTTACCCACCTCCAGAAGGGAAGAAAATGGTTTTGTTTTCAAATTAAATATTTATTTTTTATACTATTCAAATTAATGTTGTGGGTTTCATTAGTAGAATTTAGTGACAAGATGAATATCTTAATTATATGATTTAATGAGAGAATATACCTTAGATATGAGATTTAATTAGAGAGATTAGGAAAATAGTTTTATTTTCAATTGGTTTTAAATTTTACATTACATTTCCATCATTAATAAAAACATTTCCTATTTATCACACTTATTATTGTTTAATATGTCGAATAGATGATGTTAAAAATGTTTCCAAATTTTTAACTTTTTATATTATTCTACATTTTATCTATTTTTTGAATTTTACTATTTAATTGTGACAACGTGGATTCACCCATTTGACTCAAAGTGGTTTAATTTCTTACCTCCACCTAGATGAAAACACTAATTTTTCCTAGTAGAATTTAAAAGTATAAGTTCTTCTGTTATTGGAATTATTAATTTATTATGTATGGATTTAATTAATAGAATTTAATGATGAGAAGACATAAAAATGCCTCAAATATATGATTTAATGAAGATGAATGCAAGTTAATACCTTAAATGTTGGATTTGATGAAATCATAAAAGGGAATTGAAAGCATTGAATTAGTGGAGTTATTCTTGAGGTAAATTTAAATATAGAGGGGTAAATTTTGTCCTCAGAAAATTCCTGAAATATTCTTGAGGTTATTTGTGCTTTTTAAAGTAGTATAGATGTGTATGTGTGTGTGTGTGTGTGTGTGCGCACAAGTGTGTGTATGTGTAATCCAATTGGTTAGTTGAAATCCATAAGGGTGGCCTAAGGTGAGAATGTAAGTAGTGTTGGCCAAACCTCTATGTGCCTTGTGTGTGTATACTCTATTTTTTTATCTTTATTTGTTTTGCTTCAAGTTTTTGAAGTTATCTTGCCTAATAAATTTACTCTCTTTGTTAATTACAGATTGAGTCTCTTGTGATCTTGCAGCCATTGCATTTACCTTATTTATTTTATTTAGATCTATAAAATATAAGATCAATTAGTCTAGTTATTGAGCTACTAACATCACAAACATACTAATTGTACTAACTTTACATTTATAGTTGTTTACATTATTTCTCTAGTTACTATTCAATCATATTATTTACATCTAAGCAAGTACTTGTCCTTGAGATTCCAGAGGCTCACAACCACTTGAGTCTCAAGTTGATCTTCAATAGTTAATCCATTTCTCAGCTATTCCATTTGTGGTTGGTCTGAAGGGATGAGAGATCTATCATATGGATAGCCGAACCCTACAGGTAGGTTGGGCAAAATTTCAAAAATTTCCCTCTCTCCTATGTGGGAATCACATTCCCTATTTTATAAAACTACATTTTCTAAGATCAATCTTGAACCTAAACTAGACCAGATCTGAAACCAAAAGGTAGGAGAGGAATATACTAGATACGGAGTAACAGTAACTCCCAACGAAGGTGTTCACGATCAAGGAAAACGCCAAAGAGTGCTCCCACTAAAGATGACACAGCATAGGGTGGAGCAGAATCAACAGGTGGTTCTTTACAAGAATTGAATCCTTCAGCAAAAATTCGATGGAGGGAATGTGAGCACGACTTTAGATCAGTTTTTCTCCAAAAACTGATATCAAGAACCCTTCTTGATCGCTCCTACAGTGAAGAATGAATTGGCAATGGCGGTAGCAGGAGGAGGGCGCAAGAGTAGAAGATGGTGCAGTCTTATTGTTGCTGTCTTCTCGCTTTCTATGATCTGAGATCTGATTGTATTGTTGTTTTTGGAGGTTCGCCCTCCTCCTCCTTTTATAGACTTAAAGAGATCAGCTCCTAATCCCATTAGTAATTTCCTAATTCAAATCCTTATTTGAATCTGGACTCTCTTTAAGAGATAAGGATAAGCCCTTATCTTATCTACAGATTAGATCAGCCCTCCTAATCTTATTAGAAGTTTTCAGATCCAAATCTATATTTGGATCTGGACTCTCTGAGTGGACGAGGATAATCCC
>NW_010729167.1:1034444-1079340 GCF_000365185.1 Nelumbo nucifera
CTTAACCTCTCAGCCCATAATGATCAAGCACTGCCCGACAAGAGAGGACCTCTCCCTCGGCTGCAAGGAACAGTGTTGCACTCTCTACTCACATGGATCCCGAGAATTAAAACCATTATATATATATATATATATCTGTATATCCGTATGTAAGTATATTTTGCAAAATAAATTTCAACAATTGAAATCAGTTGCCGATAGTTTTTGTTTCCATCAGAGAGAGTGCATCCCCGATCATTACCTTTGTCCGAAAAAGGGGCTGATCTTGTCACTATGATCACCCACTCAGATGAATTCTCGGACTGTTCCAACATACCAAGGTTTTGACCCCCTCTAAGGATCTCACTGGTTGGCATATCAAAGACAGCCCAATCCGACACCTAGTGCAGTATCATAATCGAGTCTAGGGGTCAGGTGTAACATTCCAATTTTGTCCATCAATCTCCAAGGTCTAGGGTAATACTAGAAATCTGGTCCGGTTCAGGGTTTCAAGAAAACCCACACTGCATGTACCTCAGGTCTCACCCTGGCAACTGAGACAAGCCACCCCAACCAACTTGGTGGCACATCAGTGTCAGCCTAGGCAGGATAAATCTCCCTAGATCTATCCAACGGCTGTGAAGATTCTAAACTTAACACGAGTCTCATATGTGTCCAGTTTAAGGGTATTACACAGAAACACACCATAGCAACATGAATCAAATATGTACTTTATTCATTTACAACAAATTTCAAAATGTACATCATTCTGATTGCAGCTAAGGGCTTACACTATCTAACAGCTCCCACTTGCACTTAGGTCCAATCTGGTATAAGCCAGAGTCCCATACTTTCCACGTGTTTCTAAAACACTTTCTGTGTCAATGGCTTAGTCAATGGGTCTGCTACATTCTCTGCTAATGCTACCTTCTGAATCAGAATGTCCCCTCTTCCAACTATCTCCCGCAATACATGGTACTTCCTCTGGATGTGCTTCGACTTCGAGTGGGCTCGTGGCTCCTTAGCCTGAGCGATAGCTCCATTGTTGTCACACAACAACGAAATTGGTGATGTGCTGGATGGAACTACTCCCAATTCCTGAATGAACTTCTTCATGCATACGACTTCTTTGGTAGCTTCACTTGCGACAATGTATTCGGCTTCGGTTGTGGAATCTGTCGTGGACCCCTGTTTGCTGCTTTTCCGACAAACAGCACACGATCCTATCGTGAAAACATACCCAGATGTAGATTTTCTATCATTTGGATCTGACTGGAAGTCAGCATCAATATACCCCTGGATCTGTAGTGAGCTACCATCGAATACCAGACAAAACTCTTTTGTCCTTCGAAGGTACTTAAGTATATTTTTCACAACAGTCTAGTGCTCCTGCCCTAGGTTGGCCTGGAATCTGCTTACCACACTCACTGCCTAAGCAATGTCAGGACGAGTGCACAACATGGCATACATGATGCTCCCTACGACTGAGGCATAGGGAACATCCTTCATTCCCTCAATCTCCCCGGGAGTCTTGGGAGACATCCCCTTGGAGTGAGTGATTCCATGTCTGAAAGGAACATTTCCTTTCTTGGAGTTCTCCATGTTGTATCTTTTAACTATCTTGTCAATGTAAGCAGATTGGGATAATCCAATTATCCTCTTCAATCTATCTCTATAGAATCGAAGACCCAGTATATAGGAGGCTTCTCCAAGATCTTTCATGGAGAATTACTGTGAAAACCATACTTTCATCATAGTCAACATTCCTACATCATTCCCAATGAGTAAAATGTCATCTACATACAGAACCAAGAACGTAACCTTATCCCCACTGGATTTCCTGTATACACAGGGTTCATCCGGATTCTGCTCAAAGTCAAACCTTTTGACAGTAGAGTCAAACCGGATGTTCCAACTCCTAGAAGCTTACTTAAGTCCATATATAGATCTATTTAATTTACATACAATGTGTTCTAGACCCGCAGCTATGAAACCTTGTGGTTGCTGCATATAGATATCTTCAGTAAGATCTCCATTCAGGAACGCAGCTTTGACATCCATTTGCCAAATCTCGTAGTCGTGGTATGCTGCTACAGCTAACAAGATTCTAATGGATTTAAGCATGGCCACTGACAAAAAGGTTTCCTCATAATCGACGCCCTCTTTCTGAGTATACCCTTTCGCCACTAGACAAGCTTTGTAGGTCTCAACCTTACCATCAGGGCCCTTCTTCCTCTTATAGATCCATTTGCAACCAATTGCTTTTACCCCGGGGGGCGGATCTACTAGAGTCCAGACTACTTTGGTTTCCATTGAGTCCATCTCAGCTCTGATGGCATCTACCCACTACAAGGAATCTATGTCCAACATAGCTTCCATATAAGTCACGGGATCCTCCACACTGGTCGTGGCTTCCACGAGGTAACTATCCTGGTCATAGCCGAACCTATACGGAAGCTATGTCCAACAATGGTTTGCTCTGAAAATATTTCGCCCGTACCTATTGGGCACCAAAGTGGTTGTCTACTCTGATGACTCGACCTTAAGACATTTGTTGCCTAAGAAAGAGGCCAAACCTAGGCTCATCAGGTGGATCCTTCTTTTGCAAGAATTTGACTTTGAGATTTGGGATAAAAAGGGCTCTAAAAATGTAGTAGTTGATCATCTGTCCCGAATTCAAATTGAAAAGAGAAAGCCCGTCCAGGATTATTCCTTCCAAGATGAGCATCTCTTAGTTGTCCCTTATAGTGCTCTCCCGTGGTACGCTCATATTGTCAATTACTTAGCAGTAGGTAAAATTCCCGAGGGGTGGTCTAAGAATGAGAAAGACAGATTATTTTCTCAAATCAAATATTACTTTTGCAAAGATCCTGAGCTATTTCATATCTGTTCGGATCAAGTGATCCTGCGTTGTGTCCCTGAGTCTGAATACTAAAGCATCATCAACTTTTGTCACACTCTCGCTTGTGGGGGGCACTTTTCAGAAAAAAAAAAAAAAAACTATGGCCAAAGTTCTACAAAGTGGTTTTTATTGGCCGAATTTATTTAAGGATGCCCATGTCTTTAGTCAAAATTTCTTAAGATGCCAATCTGTCAGGAATATGTCCCATAGAGACATGATGCCACTTAACTCTATTCTAGTCGTAGAAATCTTTGATGTTTGGGGTATTGATTTCATGGGACCATTTCCGCCATCCTCCAGTCACGAATACATACTGGTGGCCAATGATTATGTGTTGAAATGGATTAAGGTGGTAGCAACTCGGACCAAAGACCATAAAGTTGTAATGAAATTTATTCAAAAGAACATTTTCTCTAGGTTTGGGTGTCTGCAACCAATCATCAGTGATGGGGATCGCACTTTACTAATGCCCAATTCTGTGCTTTGCTCCGCAAATACGGAATCACCCATAAGATAGCACCCCTACCATCCCCAAACAAATGGTCAAGTGGAAGTGTCCAATAGGGAAATTAAAAGTATTCTGCAAAAGTCCATTAGGCCAGACCGAAAAGATTGGCCTGACAGACTAGACGACTCACTTTGGGCTTATCGGACTGCATACAAAACTCCCATTGGAATGTCTCCATATAGGATGGATTTTGGTAAAGCATGTCACCTTCTTGTCGAATTAGAACATCGGGCTTAATGGGCCATCAAGAAGTTCAATCTAGATTTAGGCCAAGCTGGATCCCACCGAGCCCAGCAATAAAGTGAAGTAGAGGAATTGCGCAATGAGGCTTACGAAAGCTCGTGCATTTATAAAGCCAAAACAAAAATCTTCCATGATAAAAACATTTCAAGAAAAACTTTTGAACCGAATCAAAAGGTTTGGCTTTTTAATTCTAGGCTGTGTTTGTTCCCTGGTAAATTAAGGTCTAGGTGGGATGAGTCATTTATTGTGGAAAAAGTGTTTTCGTATGTTAAAATCGTTGATCCAAAGAATGGGAGCACATTCAAATTCAATGGTCAAAGACTTAAACCAAATGTGGAAGGAGTCTCTGAGAGCGGAAAGGTTGAGAAGATAGGCCTAAGTGACTCAGAGAGAAATGAGTAAATGCGTCTGGCTGAAGATGTTAAACTTATCACTGGTTGGGAGGAAACCCGACATAGTTTTTTGTTCTTAGGATTTGAGTTCTTTTTCTTTTCTTGATTCGAGACCAGGTGGTAGACCTTGAACCCCTCAGGAAAACCCTATTCATTGTTCCCCTTTGGCCCAAATCTTTTTTGCATCATTCTAGTCATGCCATTGGGGACAATGGCATTTAAGTTGGGGGTGAGGAAAGAGAGAAAAAAAAAGAAAAAAAAATTGAGAAGCTAAGCCTTTAAATGTGTAGAATTAAAATTTCACTGAAATTTAAAAAAAAAATCCATTAAAAGAGACTCCCAAATAGAAAAATTTGAGGAAACTGATAAAAGAATATTGAATTCTATAGAAATTGGTAACAAGTGATAGGAGTCAAAAATTAGTCTTATTTGAATATTGTCAAAACCATTTAGAAATTGGAAAATACTCCCAAGTTTTCCCCTGCCAAGATAAGAAGAGAAAGATGGAGAAATTAGACAAAAATTCTTCAAATTGTTAGAAACAATTGACTACCCTGAACAGCATTGCAAAAAAAAAAAGAGAGAATAAAAGGTCAATGGACACCCTAGACTTAGTAACTAGGTCTCTTCACCTAAGTCAAGTGTCGAGATTCACGTCAAATAGAAAAGGGAATGCCAAAGACACTCACCTTACACTTAGTAATTGGGTCTCTTCACCTAAGGCAAGTATCAAGATTCGCGTAAAACGATGGAAGGTAACAAAAAAAAAAGTATGCATATCAAGTTCAAGGGTAGAAATCCGCTGTTAGAAATGATAAGAAGAATACATGTCTGATTTTAAAAATCAATCTCAGACTATCAAAACAGTCAAAAAATGGAAGGCTAAATAAGATTTTTAAGCCAAGTTTTTGCAATATTCAAAGTAAGACAGTTTCACCCCTTAAGCCCAATACCGATCTCTATAGAGTTTGAGAATTCAGGAATTAGGATGCTTGACTAATTCTATCAAAGATGATCTTGAGATGGGAAGGATCTCTATGCTCAATGTAATTTTAAGGCAGCATTGCTAAGGGACTAGCAATGGTTAAGTTGGGGAGTGTGATAAGTTTGCATTTTGATGCCTTAAGGGCATCATCATTTTAGGGGTATTTTTGGCCTTAGAATAGTCAAATTATGCCCTTTTCCTAGTTAAATTCAATGTCGTGACCTCTGAGGGTCTCTGTGCAAATTTTGTGTAAAACTATGAAGTTTTCATGGCTGAAATAAAGCTTTTGGGAAGCTAGTGTAAAGTCCAGCTGAGAGAAGGGGTGTTTTTGTGAAAAACTGAGAGCAGAAGGACGCCTCCTATCTACTAAACCCAATTTGGCACCCCTCCTACTGTATTAACATGCTCCCCATGCCTTAGCAAACCCTAGGGCGGCTTTTAACCCATTCTTTTCACTCTTAGCAAACCCTAGCCGCCCCTAGGTGTTTAATCTCCACCCTTCACATCTTTTAATCTCAACCCTCATTCTAGGGCACTCTTTTTGCAGCTTTTAAACCCTAGGGCGCCACCTAACTATTAATCCTCACCACTAGATCTCAACCCTCCACTCCATCTTATATCTCAGCCATCCACTCTAGGGCACCACCCACCTCTTTTAATCTCCACCTTTCAACCCTAGGCGCCACAATCTCCTCCATTCATTTCTGGGCGCCCAAATCTCAGCCCTACATAATATTGGGCGCCCTCTTCTTTTCTTCTCAGGCCTAGGATCACCCAAAAATCATCCTAACCCTCCATTAGAAACCCTAGGGCGCTCATATCTTTGCGAAAAGTTAGTTGCCGCCCCCCTCTTTCTCTCTAATCCCAATTGTATCCACCCTTCTCTATAAAAAGGACCCAATTGAGAAAGGGTTGGATTCTACCCCCAGGTAAGACGGAAGGCTAATCTTGAGAAGTTCAAGGGTAGAGAAAGAGGAGGATGCTCAAGCAAGAGGAGGGGTTCCTACCTGCAGTTTGCCAAACCACTACTACCACCTCTAGATTCGGATCCCAACCATTAGTCTTAGATTTAATTTTTGTTCATTTAATTCCAGTTTTCTATTTACTTTTTGCAATTTATTTTCATTCTTTTTTATCTTCGTTTTTTTTTTCTGTAGATCTGCAATTCGGCCAGGTAAGACGGAAGGCCTAGCTTGACAAGTTCGAGGATCAAAGGAGAGATCCGGAGACTACTACCTCTGATTGGATTATAGATTTTTATTTTGTTTCTTTTGTTTATTTATTTATGTTTCTACACTTTTAACTTTCACTATTGTTCGAATTCTATATTTTTCTCAGTTTAATTAATTAATTTTTATATTTTTGCACTTCCTTCTTGTGTTCTCTTGTCCGGATTTGAGTGAATATTAATTTTTTCCTCGCTTCCCTGTGGATATGACCCGTTCTCACCCATTTACTGTGTTTATATTTGTTTGAAAATCAGAAAAAATTTTATAAATGTTTAAACTGATGTTCTGAAGTGGTTAACGACACGCTTCCGGACACACCACGTACCAACATGGACTACATTATATGGAGACCTTTTCCTTGATGGCCAAAATGACCATAGTAAGAATTTTGTTATCTATAGTAGTGAGTTATGGCTGGCCTTTATTTCAAATTGATGTCAAAAATGAATTCTTGAATGGTGACTTAACTGAAGAAGTTTATGTCACTTCCCTTGAGTATGTATGGTAACATCAAACAGGTAGAGCAAGGTATATAAATTGAAGAAGTCCCTATATGTCCTTAATTAATCTTCTCAATCATGGTTTGATATATTACAAACTGCACTTGTTTAGTTTGGCTATACTCAGACATGGTTCAATCATACCATATTTGTTAACAAGAGAGGTTATCAAGTCACCTTCCTTATTATTTATGTTGATGATATTGTTGTTACTAGCTGTGATACAGAGAAAGTTTAAGCACTCAAGAGTTTTCTTAATTCAAAGTTTAAGATTAAGGATTTAGGGGAGTTGATATACTTCTTTGGGATTGAAGTTGTCAAGTCCAAAGATAGCATCTTCATCTCCTAGATGAAATATGTTTTGAATCTTTTCACTGAAATTGAAAAACATGGTGCAAACCATAAACTTTTCGCCAATTATAGTGAACTCTTAGAAGACAATGGTTTGTTCTAGAGACTTTTGAGGAAATTACTATATCTTTGTGTGATATGGCCAAACCTTTCATATGTTGTTAGTATGATTAGTCTGTTTATGGATGCCTCTGGTGACATACATATGCCTACTATAAAGAGTGTTTTATGTTACTCAAAAGGAACTCCAAGAAAAGGAATTCTCTTCTTTAAGTATGGGCACATGAAGTTTGAGGCTTATATAGGTGCTGATTAGGCTGATAGTATTGATGACAAAAGACTTATATCTCTGGTTAATGTATGACAATAGTAGGGAATATTGTTTCTTACAAAAGTAAAAAGCAATCTATAGTAGTTAGTTCTTCAATTGAGGCAAAATATAAAGCTATGGCCCATAGAGTTTCAAAATTGTTATGACTCAAATGCTTATAGAGCATATGGGCATTGGCATTGCTTATAATAAGTCATTGATGTTATATTGTGATAATTAGACTGTCAATCAATTCAGCAAAACACAACAAAGCATATTGAGGTAAACAAACATTTCATACAAGAGAGTGGCATCAAGAGAAATTGGGCGTGATTAAACTATAACACCCTGTAAATAAACAAGAGAGTGGCATCAAGAGAAATTGAGGTAAACAAACATTTCTAACTGAAGATGTTCCTAAGACAAAACTATAACACCCTGTAAATAAGTTGGGCGTGATTAACACCTTTGCTCAATTTGAGGGAGTGTAAAGATAATGGGCCAAATGAGCCTTAGGCTCAGTTTGGAAGGAGTACAAATACAATTATGTATTGTGCAAATACATACAAAATACAAGGTTTTGTACTCTACAGATTTGTATTTGTACTCCTTCCAAACTGAGCCTTAGTTCTTTTCTTTTATTTTAGTGGTGTTTATAATTTATTAGTGGGCCTTAGTTATGAGCCTTGTTTTGCATTCATATTATCTTTATGAGCTGATTGCCCTACTAAGGGCATCCTTGTAATTGTATCTAAATTACAATGGATCTAATAGAAGTGTTTTGAGGGGACAGAAGAGATGATCAATTAGATCTCTTCTTTCTTTCTCTTTCTTCCATTCTCTTCTTATTCTAAACTCCTTCCTCCTTCCTTGTTCTTTTCTTTTGGTTTATTAGGTTTGATTTACAATGGATACTCAGGTGCATTCATGCGACATTGTGAAACCAAGATTCCTTGTCACCCTATGAGTCTGAAGGTGCCACCCTTATCCATCTTTTCATGGCAGTGCTTTTCTTCATGGGCCAGACTTTCGCGTTCATAGCACACTATTGAAAGGTATTCATATCAAAATTCCACCCATAATGGATTAAAACCAGACAACGTAGTAGTTTCTTGGTTTTTAATTATTGCTAGACATCTACCCTTACTTGAACCTATTGTAGTTGCGCCATGGTTGGTCCAACATCTATTTCCCCACTTTTATCAGCACTCTAACCATACACCCAAAATGCTTCACTATATCATATGTCCTTTGGTCTAAGCGGGACCACAAATTTATAACTATAGAGTTGAAGTCGAATCAAATTTAGGAAAATCCAAATCTGATCCAATTATTGAAAACTTGAATCAAATCCAATCCAAAAACCTGGGATTCGAATTTGAATCCTAACATACTCAAATCAGATTCAGATTTAATCCAACTGCACTTTAATTTTTTAAAATACAAAAAAATTACTTTTCAACTGTAATATATAATTCATTGCAAATATACATATTGAATTTATTATACATATATATAAATCCATATATAATATAATATATAAATATATATTTTTTATAATGTTAAATATAAGTATATAAATTTTATATATTTAAATCAATAAATATTATAAGATAATCGAATTCGGATTTTAATCAAATCAAATGGAATTTGTTGAGTTTTGGGATAATATCACTTGTTTTTTTATTTACGTAGCATAGTTAGGGAGTTATTGGCCCAAGGCCCATTAGTTTATGTATAAGTTAAGAGTGTTTATTTAGATTTTACAAGTACCTGACTTACTAAGGGCCTACTTGCCATTGTATTTAGTTTTTGTTTATGAGTATATAAGCTAACGAAAGGGGTGACTAGGCCTAATTTTGGCTTCTCCCATTATCTTCGGTTTCTCTACTCTTTTCTTCTCTGCATAAACATTCTCTTCTCTTTCTTTTTTGCTTTCTTACACAGGTTTTATATCAAAACAAATTTTCTAAACTTCTTTACTTGGTATCATAGCAAGTTTAAAGATTGAGTTGTTCCATCATGAAACCCTAGATCAGCCGACTGCATGATGAGGTAAAGAGCTTACCAAGGATTTCAGGTAAGCCCAGTTTTTGGATTTTTTGGTAGATTTGAAATTCCTTGTAGCTGGTCTAGGGTTTAACACCAAAATCAAAAAGAATTGCAGAAAGGGGAAGAGTCATAATTTAGTGGACTCTTCAATTTTAACATAGGAAGTGGCACTCTAGTTTTTAGGGCTTCTTGAGGTTTTTTGAAGAGGGTGATTCAAGTCCTAGCCTTTTTTGAGGCCTCTAGAGACATCGACAACCTCTTCTCTTTCTTCTCCTGCTCTCATAGAAAAGGGAATCTTTGGAATGAGGGGCTTCTAGGGTACCAAGAAGGTGTTTGAGGTTTCTAAAGGAGATAAATCTCTTTCTTTTCATCTCAAATTGATTTCCTAATATGTTCCGTGAGTTATGAAGGGTTGTGGAGTTAAAAACAAATTTGTAGGTGAAATGGGACTAGGGGAGGAGGTGTTGGAGATCTCTTTGGGATTATGACCATCACTACAATCAAGTTGGATGGTATATACTACTTAAAATGGTCACTATCTGCAAAGATGGCCATTAGTGCTCGTGAAAAATTAGGGTATGTCACTGGTGAAGAAAAGAAACCTGAGACTACTCCCAATGGGTACAAGAGAACTACATGGTGTGAGTGGTGTGGTAAAGCTATACACAGGGGTTTCCTTGAAGGACGAAAGAAGGCTGAGGGCAAAGGGTAAGTTAAAGGCTCTGAGTGACAGAATGGTAGAATGATATTCTCGTTATGAGTTGGACCTCTATTTATAGGGAAAGATCACGAGATCTAGAAAGGAAGGAGCTAAAAGTGTTTTATTCCAATTAGGAAAGGGAATCTTTGATTTGCTGTCAGTTGTCAGAGAACACCGCCAAGGTTTCTTTATGTGTCTTATGAGATATATCAAGGACGAGGTTTCCTTTCGTCTAAGAATTCTCATAATATACGTAGGCTACTTCCTTTTGCGAGTCTCTTACACTGACGTGACACAAATGACGTCAATACACATCTCACGTGTATTTTCTAGTCCTACTGGCCATTCTGTCATGCGCGGCACCGGTGAAGCACATGTTTCTTTGCTCATTTCTAACCTGCAATGGGCTCAAGCTCATTGTTGGTTTGTGGTGGCTCTGAGCTCATTGCAAACTCGCGATGGCTCTAATCTTATTGTAGCTTTGTGATGGCCTCGTGCTGATCACGCATATGTGATGGATCCAAGCTCATCGTAGCCTCATGATGACTTTATGCTCATCACAGGTTGGCGATGGATCTGAGATTGACTTTGGTATTACGGCTTTGGGTTTGTTGCAAACTTGCAGTGGCCTTGAGCTCATTGCAAGCCAGTTTTAGGCTCGGAGTTCATCACAAACTTGTGTAAGCTTAGAACTCATCACGGGTTTGTGATGAGTCCTAAACTCATCACGAGTATCTTTGTGGCATTGGTATAGCACCTTCCGTGCTACTACAGTCGTGGTGACATGTACCTACACATGGTGATGACTTGGTTGTGCAATTCCATGTTACTCCATATAATTAAGAACTTTTTATGGGCTAACACAGCTAAAGAGATTTGGGATGGAGTAGCAGAAATTTATGCATAGAATGAGAATGTTACTAGAGCCTACCAGTTGAGAAACCGTGTGATTGCTACTAGGAAGGGAGATAAGTCTATTTCCATTTATTTTTCAGCCCTAAAAACCTTATGGCAAGAGATAGATCATTTAGAGATTGTGGTTTGGAAAAATAGCAAAGATGCAACAACTTATCAGAAGCTGGTAGAACAAATGGGGCTTTTGAGTTTGTAGCTGGACTTAACCCCGAATATGACATTGCACGATAGCATATTCTTTCCCAAGACTGTGTAACTCTTAGGCATATGCCTTTTTGTCTGGAAAGAAGAGTAGGAAGAATGTGATGATGAAGAGATGGTAGAAATGTTGGTCATATGTTCTGAGGCTCTTGAGTCTATAATTCAAGGAGGTACCCCTTACTTGTAGTGGGCACATAATTTGTAGTGGCATGTAAACTACCTGTATGTGCAAACGAAGTAGAATGGCTACCTCCTGATCCACTTGCACCCTGTTGTCCACATGATAATGAGCTGGAACAGGCTACAAAAGGGTACACTCAAACTTATGACATAGATTACTTGCAGACTTTTGCACCAGTGGCAAAGATGAGCTCAGTCTAGATTCTTCTATCACTAGAAGCTACATACTCTTGGCCTCTCTTCCAACTTGATGTGAAGAATGCTTTTCTTAATGGGAACTTACAAGAGGAGGTGTGCATGGATCTTTCAGCTGGTTTTACAATGATGTGGATAAAGGAAAGTTATATAGGTTGAATAAGTCTCTATATGGTTTGAAGCAATCACCCAGAGCTTGGTTTGATAGGTTTAGATGTGTACATGGAGCTTTTAGCTAGTCTTTACAACGATGTGGATAAAGGAAAGGTATGTACATTGAAGAAGTCTCTATATGGTTTGAAGCAATCACCCAGAGGTTGGTTTGATAAGGCTAGAAGTGCATTGGTTGTATTTGGATATACTCAAACTCAATCTGATTATACTCTTTTTGTAAAAAGGAGGGGGTCATTGTGTCAGTTTTGATAGTGTATGTGGATGACATAGTCACAAGTAATGATTTGAGTGAAATTGATACCTTGAAAAAGAACCTGCACAAAGAGTTTGAGATTAAAGATCTTGAGGAGCTGAAGCACTTTCTAGGCATTGAGGTGGCAAGGTCCAAGCATGGGATCTTCATATCACAGAGGAAATATATTTTGGATCAAGTACAAGAGACAGAAAAACTTGGGGAAAAGGCAACTAATATACATATTGATCAAAACCACAGGATAAATGCTTCAGAAGGTGAGATAGTGAACGATGTTGGAAGGTATCAGATATTAGTCGCTCTGTTGCTATACTTGTGTATGACATGACCAAACATCTTTTATGTAGTAAGTGTGGTGAGTCAATACAAGCATGCCCCACGAGTTCAATGTTGGGAGGCCATTGACAAGATACATTCCTCTTTGAAGGGACACCTAAGTAGAGGCATATTGTTTGCTAACCATGGACAGTTCAAATTAGAGGCTTACACAAATGTTAACTGGACAGGGTGCCTAGATGATAGGAGACCTACATCAGAAGTTTTTACTCTTGTTGGAGATAATCTAGTTTCATGGAAGAGTAAGAAACAATAGTTGTGGCACGATCAAGTGCAAAAGTTGAAAACAGAGTCATGGCACATGGTGTTCTAGAGCTCCTCTAGAGTTAAGGCCGAAGAACCTATGATGCTATACTGTGACAATCGAACAGCAATTAGCATTGCCCACAACTCAGTTCAGTATGATAGGACGAAGCATATAGAAGTGGATAGGCACTTTATAAGGGAAAGGATGACATCCGGAGAAGTGTGCTTACCATATGTTGCATTTGACTTGCAGCTTGTTGATGTTCTACGCAAGTTAGGAGTGTGTGACATCTATTCCCAACTTCAAGGGGAGTCTGAGTTTTGGGTTGATATCACCTATTTTTCATTTACATGGCATAGTTAGGGAATTATTGGGCCCAAGGCCCATTAGTTTATGTATAGGTTAAGAGTGTTTATTTAAATTTTACAAGTAACCAACTTACTAAGGGTATACTTGTCATTGTATTCAGTTTTTATTTGTGAGTATATAGGCTAATGAAAGGGGAGAACATACCTAATTTTGGCTTCTCTCATTCTCTACAATTTCTTTCATCCTTTCTTCTTTGCATAAACATTCTCTCTCTTTCTTTTGTTCTTTCTTACATAGGTTTTATATAAAAACAGATCTAAACTTCTTTGTTGAATCAAAGATGAATCCGATTTGATTACATAAACACATCATCTAAATCCAATATAATTAGATCAAATATCATAGAGCAATTTGCAGATTTTTGAGTATCATTGACAAACCTATTTGTAACTAGAGCTTGCAATATTTCAATGAAACCTCCTTAATACTAAGCCCAAGAGAGTATCTTTGCCTACAATCAATTGATTCATAAAACTCCATGGTTCCTAGTGTCCAAAAAAAAACAAAAATTCATTGTCATAGGGCACACTAAGCTCCATTCTTCTTTCACTACCCCTAACCTTGTTGTAACATGCTTTTCAACCTTCGATGGTTCACTATCATCCTAGTCGAAACCCTACAAACTAAAGCATTTCCCAATCATGGTTTTGCTTAGAGGGATCCTCTTATACCTAGACTCCACCATGACATGCAATTCAAAAGTGGCATTCAATGGTGTATTGCCAATCCGTAAATGAGTCTTGCATAGCAACTTACACAGCTCAAATCAAGAAAAAAAAGGCCATAGCGAGTTTCAAGAATATGCCCCTACAGAGGCCATCCGTAAATGAGTCTTGCATTGGCCTGTATCGGTCAATACGTATTGTATCGGGAGCACCCCGATATGCCCCTAGAGAGGGTGTATCGAGGTTTTGACCAGTTTAGGGGTGGGCAGTATTGGTTTTATTTTCTATTTTTACTTTTTTTTTCAAATCCAGTTTAGGGGAGCCGATATATATATATATATATACTCTACCACAAATATAATCCAATGGCCAAGAAGATCCCACTAATGTATTTTGCATTCCTTATGCATTATTAACCCATGCTTGAGAGTATAAATACACTCAATGCGTAAAATTTGCATGAGTTTTATAGAACGGAAACTTTTTTCATGTACACTTTTAGTTGTGATATATTGTGAGGATAAACATCAATCATATTCTAAAACCTTTAATTTCAACCAACACATAATCATTTTTTTTAATCAGCAAAAGACAATTTTATTTGAAATTAGGTTAAAATAAGGTTTTACAACTTTGTGTATGGGATTAAATCATCCATACTATTACAAATTTCTGTCCCACTTTACATTGCAGCCCAAAACAATTGTTGCCTTGGAGCCCCTTGTTTAGCCAGATAATCAGCTAGCCCATTTAAACTCCTTCTAACCCATTTGAATTCAGCCTCTACCTCCCTTGTGAGATTTTCTACTTCCCTTATCACTTGTTTGAAGGTCCATAGAATACTTCTATTGTTTTTAGCCCAAGAAATGATCACCTTGGAGTCCCCTTCAACCTCAAGATGCCTCATTCCAAGTTGCTTATCTATCTTTAATCCTTGTAGCAATGCCATTAACTCAGCTGTTAGAGAGTTGCCCATGCCAATTGGTCCAGAGAACAAAGCTAATATTCTCGATTCAGAATTTTTGATTATTCCCCCAAAACCTGACAGTCCCGGATTTCCAAACGAGCTTCCATCAAAATTTAGTTTAAACCTGTTACCATCTGAAGGTTTCCATTCCATCCTTACTTTCTCTTTCACTCTTGAGGATTGTACTACTTCTGTCCAAGATCTTATAATGTTTATGATTGAGAAATCTTGAAAGATATGCATAGATCTTACCTAGTGAGCTACTTTAACTTTGATGGTGTCGATTACCTCCTCCATTGTTCTACTCCTGTCCAAGAATATTTCGTTGTTCCTTTCTTCCCAAATCACCCAACCGATAGTTGCCTTTGTAGCTTTCCACATAACCTTCCCTCTTTTCTTTGGATGACTCAAAAAATCCAGGTTGAAGAGCCATGCCACATCTTGAGGGAAAACCCACATGCAACCAAAGAGAGTACAAAAAAAATTCCCAAATGTTATGCACGAAGGAGCAAGATAATAATAGGTGTGCTAGGGTCTCACCACTTTCCATACAAAGGGAACACATGTGAGGAGAAAGGCATACAAAAGGCCTTCTTCTCTACAGCATATCGCAAGTGTCAACCTTGCCAAGGAAGATTTCCCAATAGAAAGCTTTAATTTTTTGGGGAATAGGCTTACTCCAGATTTCTTGTACAGGGAAATCCCCCACTGGGATACTAGGTGAAGAAAGAACTCTAAAGAATGACAAACAAGAGAAGAGGCCATCTGAGGAGCCTTTCCATATTCTAGAGTCTTCCAAGGATGGGTCCAAATGAACTTGTCCTATTAGGTCCAGCAATTGAATTAAAGAGTCGCATTCATTTTCCCTGAGGCCCCTTCTGAAACCCAGATTCCAATTAACCCCATTTGGACTAGGGTTTCCCAAATTTCTTATTGTTTCCTCTTTGAAGTTTGACAAAGTGTAGAGGTCAGGGAAGAGGTCCTTAAGTGGACTATCTCCCACCCAAAGGTCTTCCTAGAAATGAATTTTATTACCTTGGCCCACATCAAGTCGAATGAAGATAAGGAATGTCAGATAAATTTAATAAATTGCTTTCCAAGGAGAAGTTGAAGAAGCATGGGGGGCAACTTTTGCATCCCAGCCATTTCCATCCACCCCATGAATACTCTCAATGACTTTGTACCACAGCCGGTCTTTCTCAAAAGGGAATCTCCATAGCCATTTTCCTAACAAAGATGAGTTCCTAAGTGAGATGTTTCCTATTCCCAAACCCCCTTGGTCCTTGGGCTTTCTAACTTGATCCCAATTAATCAAGTCAACCTTCCTCTCCTCTCCTGGGTCCCAAAGGAAATCTCTCATGTACTTCTCTAAAATCCTTGCAACTCTACAGGGTATTCTAAAGGTGGAAAGGAAATAAATAGAGAGGTTTGCTAGAGTGGCTCTAATCAAGGTTGTCTTTCCACCAACAAAGATGTAATTTATCTTCTACAGAGCTAGCTTCCTAGCAAATCTTTCAATAACTGGTTCCCAGAAACCTTCTGACTTAGGATTGCCTCCTAAAGGTAAACCCAAGTAGCTCATTGGCCAACTTCTAATCTCACACCCCAAAGTCTCTATGAATCTATGTAGTTCCCCTTCCTCTAGATTGACCCCTACAATTTCTATTTTAGACCAATTTATCCTTAAAACTATCACCCCCACAAAATTATCCAATAGCAATTTTAGGTTTACCACTCCTTCCTCATTACCACCTTCACAAAAGAATATTGTGTCATCCACAAATTGAAGATGGGTAACGACCACTTGATTTCTACCTATCCTCCACCCTCTAAACAGTCCTTGGGAATTAGATTTTGCCACCATTCTACTTAACACCTTAGCCACTATAGTGAAGAGAAAAGGGGATAAAGGGTCTCCTTGCCTAATTCCTCTCTCAACCAGAAAGAAATCCTTCGCTACACCATTAATAAGTATTATGAACAGAACTTAAGCATCCTCTAATCCAAGATCTCCATTTGGTTACAAAGCCCATCCTTTCTAGCATTTGAAGAAGAACTTCCCAGTTAACCATATCATAGGCTTTCTCTAGGTCCACTTTACACACTAACCCTTTTCCTCTACCCTTTCTTTTTTCTGCAACACACTCATTAGCTATTAGAATTTGATCCACAATCTGCCTTCCTTCCACAAAGGCACCTTGGAAAGGTGAGACGATCATGGTAGCACTTTCTTGATCCTTTTTGAGAGAACCTTTGCAATAATTTTATATACACTCCCAATAAGAATGATTGGCCTATAACCTTTAGGGGTTTTGGCCTCTCTCCTCTTCGGGATTAAAGTGATAAAAGTAGCATTCACCCCTCAAGGCACCTCTCCTTTGAGAAAGAACTCATTGAATACTTCCAAAATATTAGTTTTCATCCAATCCCAGCATTCTTGATAGAAGGCCATTGAAAATCCATCTGGCCCGGGGGATTTTGATCTTTCCATGTAGAATATTGCATCCTTGATTTCTTCCAAAGTAAAATTCCTTTCCAAAAACAAGGATTGCTCTTCTAAGATCCTATCCCCTTCCATTTCTGGTAGCTTTGTTGTCACCATGCTTGAACCTGTGAAAATTTCCTTGAAATAGTTTACAAAAATCCTTATGACCTCTTGGTTCTCTCTTACTTCCTGACCCCCCCCCCCCCYCCACACTAAAGATTAACTTTTTCTTTCTTCTTCCATTTGCAATTGCATGGAAAAACCTAGTGTTATCATCTCATTCAACAATCCATTGACACCTTGACTTCTGTCTCCAACATATTTCCTTCTTAATATTTCTTCCAATTCTTGCTTGATTTTTCATCGATCTTTTCTCTCTTCTTCTGATAAAGTTCTGATAGCCTATTTCTTGTCTAACTCCTCAATCTTCCTCACTACATCATCTTTTATTTCCCCTACCCTCCCAAAATGCTCTTTGTTCCACTCTTTTATTTTCCCTTTTATCCTTTTTAGTTTCCAGGCAAAGCTTAACATTTTCATACTCCCCAAAGGTCTAAGTTCCTACCACCATTCCTTTAATCTGGTTTTAAATGAGTGATCCTCAAACCAACTATTTTCAAACCCGAATGGAGTAGGGCCTCCTCCTAGACTTTCCTTCTCAATGGAAATGGGGCAATGGTCTGAAGTAACCCTAGGTAGCCCTTTCACTACTATTGAACCCCACAATTCTTCCCAGTCAGGAGTAATGAGAAACCTATCTAGTTTGGAACTGGTTGGGGGATTAAAAATTTGACCAAGTATAGTCCACCCTTAGCATCGAAGATTCACTCAATTTAAGGAAATCAATTAAGTTATTAAACTTTCTCATGCTGGTAGTGAGTCCTTGGTTCGGATTGTTTGTTTCTCTCGAAAATCTAATGACATTGAAATCACCTCCCACACACCATGGCCCCTCCCAGATTCCCCTAATAGCACATAATTCCTCCCAAAAAGCCTCCCTGTCTCTATAGGAGTTGGGACCATATACATTTGTTACCATCCATTCACTCCCATCCGAAAGTCTTCTAATTTTTAGGGAGACTGAATATCTACCAATCAATTCCTCTACACATTCCATTTCCTCATTTATCCAAATAATCAAAATCCCTCCTAAGGCTCCCCATGATGGGGCATACAACCAGCTTAGACCCCTGGTTGAGGGGATGGGAGATCCATCAGATGGATGGCCGAACCCAACGGTTGGGCGAAATTTCAAAATTTCTTTCTCTCCCATCCGGGAATCATATTCCCTAATTTAGAAAGCTGCATTTTCAAGGTTCATTCTTGAATCCAAAATCGGACCAGATCTGAAACCAAAAGAGAGTGAGGGATATACCTAAAATGAAGTAATAGTAACTCCCAACACAGGTGTTCACGCCCAAAGAGAAGACCAAAACCCGCATCCACTGAAGATGACACAGTGTGTAGTGAAACAGGATCAGCAGGATGGTTCTTCAGCAAAAACCTAAATTCTTCAACAAGAATCAAGCAAGGGCTGGTGAGCACGACTTCCGATTGCTTCTTCTACCAAGAAACAAAATCAAGAACTCTTCTTGACTAGATCAACAAGTGCAGATCGAACTGGGCAGGAGTGGCGAGAACTGGGAAAGAATTCTATAGTTTGTTGTTGTTAAAATCAGAGGAATTTGCCCCCTATTTATAGATTTCGTGGATCAACCTCCTAATCTAATTACAAGAGAGTTTCCTAATCAAAATCTTATATTTCGATATGGACTATTAAATGGATAAGACTTATCTTATCCTTCAGCTAATCCTAATAAGTTTGAAAACTGAATTCACCCCGTTTTAATTAACTAACTTAAGCCTAGTTCGAATTGGGCCTTAGGCCCATTAAGCTTATGTGCTTACTTACTCTTTAATTTGTTGCCCACTTGGCTCTCTTTGTAAGACGTGGGACCCTAACATTGATCTACACATCAGTCGCATGGGTACAGTCCAGCCTTTGTAACAAGGCCTAGCCAAATTCACTGCATATCACAGTGAACCCCTAAGTCCATCACCATGGGCTCCTAATGGGCCCAACATTTACACTAAATGGTTTTTGGATCCAGCCACCAAATGAAAATCCAACTGTGGGCAGATGAAAGATTAGCCCTATGTATTTACCCTAAATTATTTTATACTTAACCTCCCAGCCCATAATGATCAAACACTGCCTGACAAGAGAGGACCTCTCCCTCGGCTGCAAGGTACAGTGTTGCACTCTCTACTTACTTGGATCCTGGGAATTAAAACCTTTTTGCAAACAATTTGAATCCATAATATATAAGTATATCTCTATATAAATATATTTTGCAAAACAAATTTCAAACACATTTGAAATCCACTGCCGGTAGTTTAGGTTTCCATCAGAGAGAGTGCATTCCCCAATCATTCACTTTGTCCAACAAAGGGGTTGATCCTATCACTATGATCATCCACTCAAGTGAATTCTCGGACTGCCCCAACATACCCAGGTTTTGACCCGGTAAAGGATCTCACTGATTGGCATATCAAAGACAACCCAATCCAACACCTAGTGCAGTACCATAATTGAGTCTAGGGGTCAAGTGTAACATTCCAGTTTTGCCCATCTATCTCCAAGGTCCAGGGCAATACTGGAATTTGGTCCAGTTCAGAGTATCAAGAAAAACCCACACTACATGTACCTCAGGTCTCACCCTGGCAGCTGAGACAAGCCACCCCAACCAACTTGGCGGTACATCAATGTCAGCCTTGGTAGGATAAATCTCCCCATATCTATCCAACGGCTATGAAGATTCTAAACTAACACGAGTCTTCTAAGTGTCCAGTTTAAGGGTATTACACAGAAATATACGAGAATAACATGAATCAGCTATGCACTTTATTCATTTGCAATAAATGACAATAAGTACATCAATCTAATTAGAGCTAAGGGCATACACTGCCTAAGAGCTCCCACTTGCACTTAGGTCCAATCAGGTACTAGCCAGAGTCTCATAATTTTCACGTGTTTCTCAAACACTTTTTGTATTAGTGGCTTAGTCAATGGGCCTGCTACATTTTCCACTGATGCTACCATCTGAGTCAAGACGTCCTCTCTACCAACTATCTTCCATAGTACATGGTACTTTCTCTTGATGTGCTTCAACTTCGAGTGGGCTCGTGGATCCTTAGCCTGAGCAATGGCTCCAGTGTTGTTACACAATAGTGGAAAGGGTGACGTGCTGGATGGAACTACTCTTAATTCCTGAATGAACTTCTTCATCCAAATGGCTTCTTTGGCTGCTTCACTTGCGTCAATGTACTCGGCCTCGGTTGTGTAATATGTTGTGGACCCCTGTTTGCTGCTCTTTTATCTAACTACACAGGACCCCATCGTAAAGATGTAACCAAATGTAGACTTTCTATCATCTGGGTCTGACTGGAAATCAACATCAGTATGCCCCTGGATTTGTAGTGAATACTAGACAAAACTCTTTTGTCCTTCGAAGGGATTTTAGTATGTGTTTCACAGTTGTCCAGTGCTCCTGACCTAGGTTAGACTGAAACCTATTTACCACACTCACAGTCGGAGCAATGTCAGGCCGAGTGCACAGCATGGCATACATGATGCTCCCAATGGCTGAACCATAGGGAGTCTCTCTCATGCCCTCAATCTCCTCGGAGTCTTGGGAGACATACCCTTGTAGAGAGTGACTCCGTACCTAAACGGAACATTTCCTTTCTTGGAGTTCTCCATACTGTATCTTTTGACTATTTTGTCAATGTAAGTAGACTACATAATCCCATTATCCTCTTTGATCTATCTCTATAGAGTCGAAGTCCCAAGATGTAGGAGGCTTCTCCAAGATCTTTCATGAAGAATTACTGTGAAAGCCAAACTTTCACCGTAGTTAGCACCCCCTACATCATTCCCAATGAGTAGGATGTCATCGACATACAGAACCAGGAACGTAACCTTATCTCCCACTATCTTCTTGTAAACACAGGGCTCATCCGGATTCTGCTCAATGTCAAACTGTTTGATGGTAGAGTCAAACCGGATGTTCTAACTCCCAGAAGCTTGCTTAAGTCCATGTATGGATCGATTAAGTTTACATACCATGTGTTCCTGACCTGCAGCAATGAATCCTTGCGGTTGCTGCATGTTGATATCTTTAGTAAGATCTCCATTCAGGAATGCAGTTTTGACATCCATTTGTCAAATCTCGTAGTCATGGTATGCTGCTACAACTAGCAGGATCCCAATGGATTTGAGCATGGCCATGGGCGAAAAGGTTTTCTCATAGTCGATTTCCTCTTTCTAAGAGTACCCTTTTCACCACAAGATGAGCCTTGTAGGTCTCAACCTTACCATCAAGGCCCTTCTTCCTCTTATAGATCCATTTGCAACCTATTTCTTTTACCCCAGGGGGCAGATCTACAAGAGTCCAGACTTCATTGGTCTCCATTAACTCCATCTCAGCTCTCACGGCATCTACCCATTTCAAGGAATCTATGTCCAACATAGCTTTCGTATAAGTCACGGGATCCTCCTTACTGGTCGTGGCTTCCACCAAGTAACTTTCTTGGTTATAGCCGTAATGAACTAGAGACCTAAAAACCCATGTAGATCTTCTAGGTTGGTTATTTTTTGGAGCTGATGGGACATCTCGCACTACCCCTGGGCTCTCCTCATCAAGAACAACTTCCCGATGAAGATTATACAGGATGTAATCTTCCTCTAGGAAGTAGGCATTTTGACTGCAAAACACCTTTTGCTCTTTCAAATCATAGAACAAGTAACCTACATAGCCTTTGGGGTAACCTACAAATAGGAAATGGCTGGTCTTGGAATCCAATTTGTCAGCACTAGTTCTTTTAACATGTGCCAGACAACCCCAAATCTTCAAGTGTCTCACACTTGGTTTCTTACCAATCCATAGTTCATATGGAGCCTTAGGAACGGATTTGGCTAGAACCAAGTTTAGCACATAAGTCACAATATCTAATGTGAAACCCCAAAAGGATGTGGGTAACTCTGAGTGGACGAGAAGTGAATGGACCTTATCTAATAGAGTTCGATTTCTCCTCTCTAACACACCATTTAATTGTGGTGTAGCAGGAGGAGTCAGTTGTGATACAATCCCGTTTTCCTTTAAGTAGTCCCTGAATTCATCAGAGAGATACTCGCCACCTCAATCTGATCGAAGGGTCTTAATTTCTCTCCCTAACTATTTATCGACCTCTTGTTTGAACTCTTTGAACTTTTTAAAGGATTCAGACTTATGTCTCATTAGGTACACGTAACCATACCGTGAATAATCATCGATAAATGTTATAAAATAAACGTGTTGGTTACGTGTCCTAACATTCATGGGACCACATACATCAGTATGTATAAGGTCAAKTGTGCYTGTASATCTTTYAGGCTTWKCSKTAAATGGTCGTTTCGTCATCTTACCCTGAAGGCAAGGCTCACAGGTTGGAAGATCTTTTAAAGTTAGAAAATCCAAAGGACTATCCTTTACCAACCTTGTGATACGATCTATATTAATGTGGCCAAGTCAGTAATTCCATAGGTACGTGGGATTAACTGTATCATGAGTTCTCTTCTTGGGGATTATTTCGGACGTAGTTTCGGTAATGTTTGTTTCCAAAGAATGATAGAGAACATAGAGACCATTCTCAAGTTCTCCATATGCGAGGAATTTGTTATTCTGCTTAATAGTAATCACATTACTAAATAAGATAGAATAACCATTCAAATACAACTTTGAGACTGAAATCAAATTTTTTCTTAAATTAGGTACGAAAAGACAATCTTTAAGTACAATTGTTCCTTCTCTGAATACTAGTTCTACAGTTCCTATAGTTGTAGCTGCAACTATTGCAAAAGTCCCCAAGTAGAGCATTACTTCTCCGTCACTCAGTCTTCTACTTGTCTTGAACCCCTGCAATGTGTTACATGCATGAGTTGAAGCCCCGGAGTCAATACACCAGGAAGAAGAAGTGACCAACATATTGGTCTCTATGATAAAAGATTCAAAATTAGCTTGCTTCTTTGTCTTCAGATATTGAGTATAGTCAATTCCTCTTCCAATGGCCAGTCTGTTTGCAAAAATGACAGCCATCCAATGCTTTGTCCTACTTTTGCTTTTTCAGCTTGCTAGTCTTCTTCTAAGGCTTTTTCTTTGCCCTCCTCTTCTTTTTATTCGAATTTCCACCTTCAACAAGCTTGGCTATCGGTCTATCCTTCTTAATCAGTTCTTCAGCCCTCTACAACATATTGCTAAGTTCATGAAGGCTAACATTTAGCTTATTCATGTTATAGTTCATGATAAACTGATTGAAGAAGGGAGAAAAGGAATTTAGGATGGTATCAACCTTGGTGACATGATCTAGCCCTGACTCGAGTGCCTCTAGTTCATTAATGTAACCCATCATCTTAAGACAATGGTCATGAACCCTCTAGCTCTCAATCATTTTGCCGGTCATGAATAGCTTCAAGACCTTCTGACGAGTAGAACAATTCTGCTATTCATACATGGAACTCAGACTATTCAGGATATCCTTGGACACTTCGATCAGATCGAATTCTCTGTATCAGATTGTCGAAGGAGGATGTGATATAGCATCGGGCAAGAGAATTCTTATCTTCCCATTCTTGATACTCTTTCCTACGTGCCTCAAAATCCCTATCACCCAAAAAATCTAGAGCAGGGTTCTTAGCAACCTTGTCCAATTTCTCGGACGTTAACACCAATATAAGGTTACAGAACCAGCCAGCATAGTTTGGGCCCTTAAGTTTGTTATCGTCCAACAACTTGGCGAATTGTTCATTTTCCGTTTTTTGATAAAAGGCAAGGACGGGAACTGAGGAACCTGCAAGAGATGAATCAGAGAACCCGGGGTTGTTTACCCGGTGGGGTCGCTCCGATGCTTAAGTTAGCACTTAGTTGTGAGCTGAAAATGATATTGGATTGTGAGAGATCTAGAGAGCAGAGATTACGCATCGCATCCTCTTCGCCCCTAGGGGGGTGAGACCTTTATATACTGGAGTCCTCGCGGGCTTGGTGGAGGAGTTCCTGGATCCCTGCTGTGATGGGATCTGTTTCCGTGTTAGGTGGGGATAACGTCACCAACCGGTAAGGTTGCCCATTTCCTCCTGAATCGGGGAGTGGGTGAGCTAATATAGTTGTTACAAGGTACGATCCCGTAAGATGCGGGGTACGATGGTGAGGTCCTTGTAAGGTGCCAGGCTGCATGGTGGCGAGCTGCCTATGAAGTGTCAGGCTACTTGGTGGCGAGCTGCCTGTGAGGTGCCGAGCTACTTGGTGGTGAGCTGCCTGGTGGTGAGATGCCTGTGAGGTGTCGAGCTGCTTGGTGGCGAGCTGCCTGGTGGTGAGCTTCCTGTGAGGTGCCGAGCTGCTTAGTGGCGAGCTGCCTGTGAAGTGCCGGGCTGCACCTAGTTGTCATGAGGTGCCATGTGTCATAATGTCATTGGAGGGCCAAATCCACCCTCATCATTTGCCCCCCACTCCCGAGCTGAAAGTAACTCGGCGAAGGGAGTAGATTTCTCCTTTTGGCATGAAATGACTACCAATGCCAATGCCAAAGAGGCGACTAGGTCTTATGTGGTGCCGAAGTCTTTGCCAGTTTGACACTTTATCCCTTAGACTCTAGGAGCGACTCGTAGTCCACTCTCCTTGATCTTTGATTTCGCCCATGCCAAAGAGGTAACTGAGTCTTATGTGCCCATGCCAAGGAGGCGACTGGGACTAGTTCGCCCATGCCAAAGAGGCGACTGGGTCTTATATGCCCATGCCAAGGAGGCGACTGGGACTAGTNTGCCCATGCCAAGGAGGCGACTGGGACTAGTTCGCCCATGCCAAAGAGGCGACTGGGTCTTATATGCCCATGCCAAGGAGGCGACTGGGACTAGTGCGCCCATGCCGAAGAGGCGACTGGGTCTTACGTGGTATTTTAGCCCTTAGGCTCTAGGAGCGACTCGTAGTCCACTCTCCTTGATTTTGCCCATGCTGAAGAGGCGACTAGGTCTTATGTGGTGCCGAAGTCTCAACCAGTTTGGTACTTTAGTGCTATGGTTGCACTGCATCAGCCTTGTGACGCTGGTCACCCACTCCTACAAGAAACTACTAGGAGCTCGACCTATGGGGGCAGCACTACTGACTTTAGGTCGCCAGCTCGCACAGGAGCCTTGGAAGGCTCGACCAGCAAGGGCGTCCATGCAGTCTGTTGGCCGCCAACTCCTACAGAAGCCATGAAGAGCTCATCTCTGTAGAGGGGACCTCGCGAAGAGGACTGATGAGGCTTTATCCGAGCTGAAATAAAATTGGTAGAGCTGCTTAATCTGTTAGCTATCAACTTCCTACATAGTCTTTGAGTTCATAAAAAATGGAAACTAGAAAGTGAGAGCTTTAGTTTCTAAAAGGTGAGAACTTAGCTTTTTGGATGAAGAGAACTTCATCGTTTAGAAGATGAGAACTTAGCTTTTTATAGTGTATCCCACAGAACCACAGAGGGTTCAGTGAATGTCACGCTGACTACAGGAGGGAGTGGCACGTTCACTTGTGCAGTCGCTTGAGGCACAATCAGTGCGGGGATCCCACCCGCAGAGAGTGGTATGGTGAACTGACCTATGCCAATAGACAGAAACTTAGGTTGTCATTGTTTTTCCAGCCTTGCTGGAGGAAGCCATGGATTGGATTCTGAGCTTGAGATTTTTGAAATGGAGACAATGGCTTTTAGTAGCGATTTCCCACAGACGGCGCCAAATGATGTGGCGCAATCCGGCTGCTCCCTGCAGGAGGTGATCTAGCTACCAGCAAGGACGGGAACTGAGGAACCTGCAAGAGATGAATCAGAGAACCTGGGGTTGTTTACCCTGCGGGGTCGCTCTGATGCTTAAGTTAGCACTTAGTTGTGAGCTGAAAATGATATTGGATTGTGAGAGAGTTAGAGAGCAGAGGTTAAGCATCGCATCCTCTTCGCCCCTAGGGGGGTGAGGCCTTTATATATTGGAGTCCTCGCGGGTTTGGTGGAGTAGTTCCTAGATCCTCGCTGTGATGGGATCTGTTTCCATGTTAGGTGGGGATAATGTCACCAACCGGTAAGGTTGCCCATTTCCTCCTGAATCGGGGAGTGGGTGAGCTAATATAGCCATTACAAGGTACGATCCCGTAAGACGCGGGGTACGATGGTGAGGTCCTTGGAATTACCACGCGATGGTCGGTCTGACTAGGAGGCGAGCTGCCTGTAAGGTGCCAAGCTGCATGGTGGCAAGCTGCCTGTGAAGTGGTGAGTTGCCTGTGAAGTGGTGAGCTGCCTGTGAGGTGTCGAGCTGCTTGGTGGCGAGCTGCTTGGTGGTGAGCTGCCTGTGAGGTGCCAAGCTGCTTGGTGGCGAGCTGCCTAGTGGTGAGCTGCCTATGAGGTGTCGAGCTGCTTGGTGGCAAGCTGCCTAGTGGCGAGCTGCCTGTGAAGTGTCGGGCTGCACCTAGTTGTCATGAGGTGCCATGTGTCATAATGTCATTGGAAGGCCAAATCCGCCCTCATCACTTTCTGTCCAGTAAGTGCTTACCCATCATATTCGTGAACTCCAAGGTACCGTGAGAGAGTCTTCCATTTTAGGATAGGCCCCTCCCACATCGGTCTATGACGCCCCTATCATCTTATGAAACAATCCAACAGATTCAACAACAAATGGATAGCCCAATTTTATAGTGCATCTCCTCATTACTGAAGGACTCATCTTCATGCTAATGATGGAAGGCCTTTAGAAAGTTCATCATATGAATCTCTCTATCACTTGCACTTATATTTTTCTGGAGGGAACAAATAATTATGCCCTAGTTTTCTTTAGGTCAAACCAAAGTGGCTCCCACTGACTTTTTTAAAGTCAGATTCAAATGGGCCCTAAACGGCTAGGATTCCGTACGATTCCTCTTGGGAAGGAAACTGAAGTGGGGCCCATCAAGAAGGGAGATCATCCAATGATCTTAAGGTCACCATGGCAATGATGTGTATTCAGCCATGTTGTCCGAAAGTCACTGTCGAATCAACATGGGCCAAGTGTTTGTGACCCATGTACATAGCACATCGCACATCATACATCACATGCATGAATAAAAGCACAATTGATCCAATCAATTTTAATCATCTGTAAAACCCTAAAATTGTTAGGTTAAATTAGAACCATCCCATTAGATCCCATAACATTATCATATAATATTATCTAGGTACATGGGTTGAACTGCGAAAGGCAGTTCGGCCCATATAGCTAAATTAGGGCTGATGTAGTTTTAACTTAACATTACTGGGTTTTACAGGTTGGGCCAAATTGCATCTTGCAATTAGCCATCAAACCCTCGGCCCATTATGAAATTTTGGGGCTGTGAACAGTCCCTATTGAGCCACAGATTCGGTCCAACCAGTTTGGTCCAATCTGGGTTGAATGTGTCTTGGGTTTGGTGTCCAATTCAAGATTCATTTCAAGAAGATGATATGAAATTAAATATGACTGATAAATGACAATCAATAATCAGCAAATAAACAAAACGGTGGGCAGTTCGTGTGGATCCAAACTTGCAAGAAAAAGATTAGTCACAGCTTGCAGATTTAATTTCTACAAATCACAGATTGCAGATTTCTCATCTGCGCAAGTGTCTACTCCTCCATGCGAACCAGCTTCTCCTTCCAACGAAATAAAATAGAAAAAATCCTAATTTCTCTATTAATTTACATCAGAGTTGAATCCTTCCAACGAAATACAGCAATTGCGCAGATTCATTGCGCCAATAAAAGATTTTGATCTCCACCGCACGAACAGCCCAAAATCCAAGAAATATAAATAGAACAATTCTAAATATATTACAGATTAAAAGGATTGAATTTTCATATCATTCACTCAAAACTGGGTACCTATTTCCCAGCGTATCTGCAAACTGCGCAAATCGGGTAGAACGATTTCTGCCGATTTGCGCAAATCAGATTTGGTTTATTTTTTGTTCAAGAATTGAACCTGGCTCTAATATCACTAAAGGGGTGGGAGAACCATCAGATGGATGGCCGAATCCTACAGGAAGGTTGGGCGAAATTTCAAAATTTTCTTTCTCTCCCATCCGAGAATCGTATTCCCTAATTTAGAAAACTGCATTTTCAAGGTTCGTTCTTGAATGCAAAACCAGATCAGATCTGAAACCAAAAGAGAGTGAGGGATATACCTGATACGAAGTAACAGTAACTTCCAACGCAGGTGTTCACGTCCAAAGAGAAGACCAAAGCCCGCTTCCACTGAAGATGACACAGTGTGTAGTGAAACAGGATCAGTAGGATGGTTCTTCAGCAAGAACCTAAATTCTTCAACAAGAATCGAGCAAGGGCTGGTGAGCATGACTTTTGATTGCTTCTTCTATCAAGAAACAAAATCAACAACTCTTCTTGATTAGATCCACAAGTGGAGATCGAACTAGGTAGGGGCGGCAAGAATTAGGGAAGAATTCTACAGTTTGCTATTGTTAAAATCTGAGGAATTTGCCCCCTATTTATAGCTTTCTTGGATCAGCCTCCTAATCTAATTACGAGAGAGTTTCCTAATCCAAATCTTATATTCAGATCTGGACTCTTAAATGGATAAGACTTATCTTATCCTTCAGCTAATCCTAATCAGTTTAAAAACTAAATTCGCCCCGTTTTAATTAACTAACTTAAGTCCAGTTCGAATTGGGCCTTAGGCCCATTAAGCTTATGTGCTCACTTACTCTTTAATCTGCTGCCCAGTTGGCTCTCTTTGTATGGCGTGGGACCCTAACATTGATCTACACATCAGTCACATGGGTTCAACCCAGCCTTTGTTACAAGGCCTATCCGAATACATTGTAGGAGATAGTGAACCCCTCAGCCCATCACCATGGGCTCTTAGTGGGCCCAAAATTTACACTAAATGGTTCTTGGATCCTGCCACCTTATGAAAACCCAAGAAATGTGAGCAGATGCAAGATTAGCCCCAGGTATTACCCTAAATTATCTTACACTTAACCTCACAGCCCATAATGATCAAACACTGCCCGACAAGAGAGGACCTCTCCCTCGGCTGCAAGGTACAGTGCTGCAATCTCTACTCACATGGATCCTGGGAATTAAAACATTTTTGCAAACAATTTGAAACCAAATATATAAGTATATCTCTATATAAATATATTTTGCAAAAGAAATTTCAAACACATTTGAAATCCTCTGTCAGCAGTTTAGGTTTCTATCAAAGAGAGTGCATTCCCCGATCATTCACTTTGTCCGACAAAAGGGTTGATCCTGTCACTATGATCACCCACTCAAGTGATTTCTCAAGCTGCCCCAACATACCCAGGTTTTGACTCGGTAAAGGATCTCACTGATTGGCATATCAAAGACAGCCCAATCTGACACATAGTGCAGTACCATAATCGAGTCTAAGGGTGTAACATTCCAGTTTTGTTCATCTATCTCAAGGTCCAGGGCAATACTGGAATTTGGTTTTGTTCAGGGTTTCAAGAAAAATCCACACTGCATGTACCTCAGGTCTCACCCTAGCAGCTGAGACAAGCCACCCCAACCAATTTGGCGGTACATCAATGTCTGAAGATTCTAAACTAATACAAGTCTCATAATTGTCCAATTTAAGAGTATTACATAAAAAGATTCCAAAATAACATGAATCAATTATGCACATTATTAATTTACAATAAATGACAATAAGTACATCAATCTGATTGGAGTTAAGGCCATACATTATCTAACACTGGCTCCCCAAATACTTCATCCACCTTCTATTTATCTCTGAAAGTTTGGTTTCTTGAATCAGTAACATATCTGGCCTTTCTTTTCTGAAAGTATTCCCAATTATCCTCCTCTTTTTGGCACTTCCTTGGCCTCTTACTTTCCAGCTAACTACCTTCATTTTGACCTGTTTTTTACCCCTTATCACTGGCTGCCTAATATTCCCATATTTTCCTTTTCAGGTTCCCCTCCTCCTTCTCATAATTTATTCCACACTTAAGTTTCTCTAACTCGCTTCCCTTTCTTCTTTGCTTTCCTTTTTTCCTCAAGTATACCTTACTTCCTTCATTCTTCCTTCCCCCTCTTCTCTTTCCTTCTGCCTCTTCTTTCGCCTCTTGATTCAGCCTCCTAGCACCCACATGGTGGTTTACTCTATTTTCATTACTCTCCAAAACTAGGGTCAGGTCAAATAGGCTTTCCAGAATTAAGGACCAAATGCTAGCTCTCTTGTTCTTGGCTATTGTCCGATAGGTTCTCAAAATCTTAGGTTGTGGCACTTTTCATTGAGAGATTCCTAGGAGGAGTGGCATTGGTTGTACCTGCACAGACACATGATAATAATTTAGAGGGATCTAAACAAGGACTCACAATCTGAAAAGATAAGCACGAAGAAGAGGGGTTAGGGACTCCCTATGTTAGCAATCCCGAGTCCTTCCCTTTATCCATACCCACTGGTTCGGAAACCTTGGCGGGCAATTCTGATATAACATCACTGTTTTGTTCCTCCTGGCTTCTTTGTCTGGGTTAGTAACAAGATCCGACATTCCTTTATTAATATCTTGTCGTTGTGCCTCCCTTGGGAATTCTCCATCTTCCCTTCTGACTGAAACTGGGTTCACCACTAAGACTGGGGCAGGACTATCACCGTATTCTTCTCTTGGAGCCACGCTAACGCAAGTAGAGGGGTCTTCGAACAACAACTCTGTTCCCAGTTTTTTGTCGTCCCACAAGATACACACTTTAGTAGTGTTGACACTTCTGATACTATCTTCTAGCTCCGATTAATACATCTTTTCCTGCCTTAGGTCTTCCCAGTCGCTTTCCCTCTTTGGATTCGTCGCTCTCATGCTTATTAAATTTCGGATTGGGCTTATCTGGAGATGTAGACTTGCTCATCTGCACCGGCGTCCATCCCCATGTGGTGGTACCTCTTTTTTCGGCATCCCCATGAGCTTTAGAGGCGTCTTTGCAACTCTGCGTCAATCTCACCGGGGGGGGAGGTACAAGCAACAGAGGTCAAAAAAGACGATGATAGACCCCTGCAACTGTCCACCAACCTTTGGGCTGACGCGCACATCTGAGCCCTTGGTTCGCTTGGTTCACTCATCAGTTTAACTACAAACGCGGGTTTAAAGTTAAATTACGTTTCACCGCCTCTTCCAGCTGTCACCTCCGCAAAAGATCTTTGACAGGCCACGCGTGCGTTAATAGACGGTTTGTTTTTAACCTCTTCATTAATGCACCAATTTCCAATTTCCAACTTTCGAATATGATGACCGTTCAATTTCCCTTCTTTTGTAAGAGTAGTTAATCTTCTTTGTTTCTTCTTCCCTTTCTTTGACCCTTGCCACATCATCATCTTCTACCTCCCACAAGTTTCTCCACAATCTCTCCTCCACTGACGACAACAACCAAACCACAATCTGAGTTTCGCCTATTTCCATCTCCTCTGTTCTTGGGACTTCTTCCACTTTGATCCCTTTCAGACCCAAAACAGCCGCACTGAGGTAGGTATCCAACTCTTCCAAGACACCTCCGTGCAGGGATGCAATTTTCTTAAAGATTTCAGGGGACCACAAGTTTAAAGGAAGCCTAAAAACTTTGATAGGGAAGACTTCTGTGTGGTCTATGCAATTTGCACTCGGAGTCCATCGGCTAATTACTATTACACCTTCGGTAGTTTGAAGAGACAGAGCATCAATTTCCTAGGTTCAAAGTATCCGAAAGGCAATTTTAAGAGAAATATCAAGATACGCCTTAGATACGCATGTGTATCGAAGAAAAACTAAGATACGTATAGATACACTTAAAAACACTATAAATACTTTAATAAATCATAAAAATACATCAACAACACTAAATGTAAGACCTCAATGAGGTGTATATACATTAAATTAATATATTTTAATAGTTTTATGAAGAAATATATTATAGCTAATTATAATTTCATTAAAATCCTATGCTTAATTATAATTTATAAATTATAATTCTTAAGTTTAATGTTTTATGGGATGAGAAAAACTCAATTATCCTATCCAACCATAAAACATGCATTGGCACAACTTCCATGTGAAAATATAATTAATAATTATTTATTATTCATTTTCAAAAATTATAAAAATAAATAAGCATTATATAATATATTCAAAAAATAGTTATTAAAGAAGAAATTTCAATTGCTTTGTGGATACGATAGATTATCCATAGAATTATAATATATTCAATCATTGTGATCAAATGATAAAATACAATTAATTATTTATTTATTTTTAATTCTAAAAATATAAAAACAAAAAAAATTAATTATTAAATATGAAATTTCAATTGGTTTGTGGAAATGATAGATCATCCATATAATTATAATATATTCAATTATTGTGATCAAATGATAAAATATATTTAATTATTTTTTGTTTTTTAATTATAAAAATATAAAAAATCAAAAAAAATATATTAAAGAAGAAATTTCAATTGCTATATGGATATGATAGATAAATCCATAGATCTAAAACATATTTAGTCTTTATAGGTAAAGAAAAATTTACATTTTCAATTTTTTTTTGTTAACTTATATCTTCCCCAAATATCTTTATGAAATTTCCATAAATCTATTGATAATACAAAAAAAAAATTGTGATTTTGAATGTAAGAAATGTAGATCAACATAAATTTAAACATTCAAGAAAAAAAAAGAAATCACAGGATGTTATAAAAGATTGAAAAAATTTACCTATTTTTTTCAAAATTTGAAAAAAATTAAAAATAAAATAATGATTCACACTTGTTTCTTGCAAACTTTTGCAAATCTAGCACTCTAGGAATGAAGTTTAGAGTTTTAGAGTCATTTGGGGGTGAAAGAAGGCTTATTTCAGGGAAAACAAGCTTGCTTTCCCCCTTTAATTCTTTTAGTTTTTGGCCATATCTTCTTTATCGATCGATGCACTACCGATACACCCCAGGTACGCTCCCGATATGCCTCGATACACCCCCCGATACGGGTCTGATACGCATAGAAAAAGACGAAACTTCTGATTTCCATGTGTATCCTGTATCAATTTTTCAAAGATATGATACGATAGGCCCCGTATCATATCAAACTTTTAAACCTTGCTTCTAACAAAGCCTTGTCTGCCTGGAATGGTCGTAGATTGGAAGGGCCTTCAAACTTCAATTTCTGTTTCAGTTCCCCTGCTACCAAGTTCCATTTGGACACCTTATTTGCGTAGACTACATACATTTTACTCCAATCCTTAACACTCCCATCTTTCTCCTTTCCCCAATCTGTCTTTGATTGGGTTGCCTCACCGTGGTTTGCTTGGGTTTTCCTTCGTTTGTCCACAAGAACTCCTGCAACTCTTTCGCAAATATAGTCCAACCTTTGCTCTGGTTTCCGACGGGGATACATATTATCTGTTTTCTGCCCAGTCCGAACCACTTTGTAACTGTGATGAACCACCCTTTCCTATTGAGTCGCTGTTCTGTTTCAAACACCTTTCCATTCACCTTCATCGTATTCTTCCAATGCTGATATCTTCCTGATACTATGGCTACATCCAAGAAACCTTTTAACCATACGACCACATCCTTCGGTAGGTACACTGAATCTCTTTTCTCTTCTCTTATCTTCATCAAAACCAGGCTTTTTGACTTCACCTCCTCGAATTTAAAAGATTTTGCTTCAACGGAAACTTCCTTTCTCCATCTCCCCACTTATTCGAAGCTTCCTTTCTCCATATCTACTTTTGTGTATTAGTGACAAAGAATGACAGTAAAGTTTAACCTGTTTGATTACAAATTTCATTCTCATTCTTTTTTTATTAATCAAAATAATAACATAAGTATACATACAGCACTCAATGGCAAATAGATATCATGGAATCATGTGAGTCCTACATCAACCAAAATAATAACATTGTTCACAGCACTTTCCACTTGAACACCTACATGGACTTTTCATAGTTTATACTAGGGGACTTGTTCATAGTTACACTCCTTAAATCTGTATGGCTTCATTGTTTCTTATCAATCCAAACCATCTAACTTCAAAATTCAATCCAAGTGGATGTTAAATCATACAATTGTTGTGGCCACAAATAGAAGGCAATAATCAACAAAAGATATTCTGCAAAAAGGATTTCTGAACTATCTGAATGATTATTAGCCAACAAATCTCATATTTGAGTTTCAGTACTGCATAGTCTGCACCCATGAACCTCAACTGTGTTTGTCTCCCTGCACCGATTAATGCCTTGCTGGTGCTGAAGAATGCTGATACGTAGAAAGAGGGAGGGGGGAGAGAATGAGTCGAAGGCCTCGAGAAGAAACAAGAAAAGTGAGGCACGAATACACATAATCTATTGACTATTGCATATTCACTCCGGTATGTATCGATACCTTTTACCTTGTATATACCTTATTTTTTATCAATAAAAGAAACATTTCATTAATATCAATATATCATTAATAATTAATGTATTTGTGGGAATTGTAAAGGTCCCACTAATGGATCCAAGTAAGGTTCAAAATATCACCGGCGAATCATATTCCTTTTGGTGGTTTTTTTTTTTTGCCAACTGGTTCAAGGGAGACGATTTAGGTCTTTGCCACACCCTGAACCGGTTAGACCACCGATACACCAACTGTAAGGGTGTATCGGTGGTGTGCCAGAATAATACGTATCGGCCAATACATGTAGATACTTTGAACCTTGGATCCAAGAGTACCATATTTTTTTTTACCCCATCTTCGTAGTAAAAGCGTATCTATGTATCCATTTCCAAGCATAACAATATTTTGAACTTTGGCACACACCAAGTAAAACGAGTCAAGATCAAGGTTTTCCGCCTTCTCAAAAGAGGTGATATTGAATCATTGATATGGAGAAAGCAAATTTGTAGGGAGGGGGAGGGGGCTCACTCTGCAATAAAATCAATACAAACAAATACAGTAGCAGGGTTCAAAACGGGCAACTTCCCAATGGTAAAAATAGAAGAAAAACCCCAAATAAGAGAAACAAAAAAAGTAGTGACATCCAATAGAACGGGAGCGTTGTAACAATAAGATTTCAAGTGCAACTTGAAACCCAATGTTTGAAGGGGAAATTATAGAGAAATGCAGTTTTTTATGTACACAGACACCCTTTCCTTCTTCGGCTGCTTTGACAGAATTTGAACCGACTAAATGCTCAAATGATGAAAGGGGCTGAGCAAAGACGCACCCACCACGAATGCATGAAAATATCATCTATTGATCAATTAATTCAGTTATCTAATATTTATATGCTGAAGAACCAGGTGGTGGGGGTGGCAACCGATTTGGAGTACGGCGGCTACCAGAATTTGGGCCAGAACTTGCATCACCATTCTGTGCTGGGTCACTGTACCGCCTGCTATGGCCATTGGAAGAAGACCTAGAGTCACCATACGAACTGGAACGATCAACTGGACCATTTGCAGCGGCGTCAAATGCAGATCTCCAATCATCACCTGATGGAACACTGGATCTTGGGCTGCTCTCTGCAAAACACAGAAAAAAAGGATATTGAATAATAAAGTTGCTGAAATGCCATTTTTCGTGAAAGACTTAAATTACAAGCAAATCAAGAGAAACAAAGAACCAAAGGTGCAAATGGTATTGAAAGCTAAGATTACCTGCACCAGTACCATTAGACCAGCTAGATGCAGCAGCTGCTCGGTTATCATGGATACTAAGTTGACGTGTGAGTTTTGAAAGAAGAGAAGACTGTCTCTGGAATCGTTCCCTCCTACGCTTGACATTCTGGTCCTCTTGGAGCAGCTCTTCAATCCTGGCCGTACTTTGGGCACTAAACATATACCATAGCAAAGATGAACAGGTTAACAAAAACACAAGGATGGTGCTATTAGCATTCCACTTTTCCTATTGCCACTGCAACAGCAGAAATTTTTTGTTCAATGAAAATTCTCAAATGGTAATAACGTAATATCAAAATGCAAAGATGCAATAAGTCTACCCAAATACAAAATTCTTAAATAAGGCTTTTTGAGGCCCCACTTGGATTCAAAGATTTCATTTTTATAAAGAACATTTGAGACAAATTAGGTTATGGATGTACAGTAATGTGAGGAGGAAATTTAGATGGCTGGTTCAAGAGATGGAAATCAAGATCAGCTGGGTGAAAAGATCAGAGCTAACTCTTTTTCCGATGGGTTAGCTAAGCAAGGAGTTGAGGGAGTTAATGTTTTGGGCACAAGTGTAACTTTTTCCTTTCTCTGTTCTTGGGAGCTCAAGCTCCAGTTGGAAGATAAGAAAGTTTATTTTCATCCTTGAAATATTTTTGTGATTAATTAATGAAATATGGTTATTGATCAAAAAAAAAACATTTCAGACAAATTAAATAATCTCAAGAGAAATGTTACGATTTCAGAAACAGGCAAATAACGAAAATTTTGGATGGATGAATCCAAATCCTTTTTTTTTTTATAAATGAATCCAAATCCTTTTTTTTTTATAAATGAATCCAAATCCATTTTTCTGTGAATTCATATGGAAACAGGTCATTTGAAGGGAAAATAGAAGCAACACCACCAACGGAAAGGTCTGGAGTGGAATCCAATCCCTCCCAGGATGGACACCTTCACGTGGAAGGTGGACTCAAGATCATGGTTCAAAGTATCGATACGCCTCTGCATATCGGCAGAGGCATATCGGTACTTAGATACACACAGAATTCATTTTTTAGTTTTTTTTTTCAAAATTTGATTTTTGGGGAGTTAAAAAAGGGCATTCTTTATTAAAAAAGGGTGGAGCCCCGAAACACCTGTGACCCAAATGATACAATACGATAGGGCCAATACGGGGCGTATGTATCGATTTTTTGAACCTTGCTCATGATAAAGTCAAAAATGGACCAATCCAAGGAATGTTAATTTAGCTTGAAGGACAGATTCTTCATGTGCAAGAGAAGCATAGCAAACAACTATTTCTTCATTGTAGCATGTCAGAATATGTAAATTCTTTCTGTAAAATCTTTAAAAATAATGTATATAATGACATTAGTATCTTGCCAGTGCCTCAAAAAGAAAAAGATGCAAGAAGAACACAAAGGCCTTCTAAGGTCTAAGTTGCAAAGTGAGGTGTGCCTCAGACAATGCAAGAGCTGCAAGAAAAACACGAAGGCCTTCTAAGGTCTAAGGTGCAAAGTGAGGTGCGCCTTGAACAACGCAAAGCATAAATTTTTGAAAAGAAAATTCAAAGAAAACATTAACACAAAAAAAATATGAAAACAAAAACACTATAAGAAATTATATGTTTTAAAAAGCCTAGAGGCTAAAATCAAATACATAAGCATAACATGTAAAATAAATTCAAAATGAAGTGAAAACAAGGTGGACCATATCAAAGTGCTTTTGAGTACTCAACAATTCAATTATGTAAAATCTCAATGTGTTTGTCTATCTCCTAGTTGCATTACTTCAAGTAGCTAGAGTGATATTCAACATCTTGCAATCCTAATCCTAGGAAGTTGGGATCTTTACAGTGGCAAAGGGTCCACAGTCCCGAAGCATAAGGAAAAGCCCCTTGAGGCACCCACACAAATTTTTGGCTCATATAAATAAAGGAGATACTTTTGTAATTTTGGTTGCAGTACATTCTATTTTAGGGTTAGGGATCAGAGATCAATTGTTGATCAAATAAAAATTTCTTTTAAACCCTACTAGGTTTTAGGTACTTAAAAAGTGTATGTTTTTGCTTCCTTTAAAAGTAACCAAAAAGGAAAAATCATAAAATATGTATCTCTGGGCTGAGGCGCAAGGCACACCAGGCACATGCCTCTTTGGAATGGGGCATTGCCTGGGTTTAAGGGAGGCACATGCCTTAAAATGTGGCTCACCTGTCACCTGTGCACCAAGGCACATCTTTTAAGACATTGCATCTTGTTTCCATAGGGTCCTGTCACCTCTGCATATGATCACTTATTTATCATGGAGTCCTTAAAGAACTTGAAGAAAAAGAGGCACATCTACTTGAGATTGCTAGGAAACAGTGAAGTGAGAACATTCATGGTTTCAACTCGTACCTTTTTCTATCTGGTATATTATGATATCATACAAAGGATGTCTCATTTTTCTAGTCTTGTACATTATTCCAGAACCATCACTTAAATCCTTTTTAATCGATCAAAGAAAAGATGCTGTGAAATACAGACATTTCTGTTTCTACATTCAGATAATGGCTCCATTTTAGATGAAGATTTAATCTCTCAATGAATTTAAAATTAAAATGAAATAATCATTCTTCATGGTTTCCAAACAACCATGAGTTAATAAAGGTGTAGCTAACCTGACAGAGCTGTATAACTGATTAAGCATGTCTTCCTTAGCCTTCTCAACTTGACAAAGGACCACCGCCTGCTCAACCACAACGGTTGGTTATACTTGGAACTATAAAGGCCTGATAAACAACAGAATACTGGGAAAAGAATGTTACGATAAAGAATGTAAGCCACCTTGGGGACATTGGCAGCTAGACTGTTCAGCACTGCCTCCACATAACCACGTACTTCTTGAGCCATCCACCGGAGCTCTTCTTCTGGATCAGCAGGTCTTCTAGCCATTGTATCCTAAAAGTAATGAACAATTCAGCCAACAGTCCTCAAACAGTGCATAGAAAATTTTAAGTGGGCATGTAAATGAATCATTTACAAGCAAAAGATACTTCAAACTGCATAAATTAGTAGTTCAGGCACCATAACAGCAATTAAAATCATACAATGTAAATTGCAGCATACCTGTGAAATCAAATCAGAATATATCAAGCATAGAACTAGAAAAGGCAAACTCCCAATAAAACTTCTCAAGAAACTAAAGTGTTGACAGGCCCTAGGACCATCAAGGTATTGACTCAGGAACAATCTACTAGGTAGCTTTAACTCACCAGAGAACCATCAGAAAGACTCTGCCTAATGGGAAGACCAGTTTCGGAACCCTTTGCTTGGCCTCCCTTTGAAGGTTGGATTACGTTCCTTATCTTGTTCATCCACTCAATCTTATCCGCTATGCTCTCAGCCTTCAATACAACAGCACTGTGAGCTGCAAAGGAGAACTCAGATGTAAATTTGTTATTAATTGAATGGACTAAAAATAAGAAAGAGAAATGAAAATAGAGAAGCTCAATGAAAAGAAAGAAATGATATACAGACAATCAGTAGTACCCCAATAATAATATGTAAAAGAAAATAAGTACCTTTCAAGACAGTCTTGTATGGAACCTTGCTAGTAATCTTAAACACAAGACTGGGTCCTTTTCCAGAATCTGGTCCATTTGCCTTTTTATCTTTGGAACTTTTAGATGGAGGTTCTTCTTCTTCTGAAACCTCTTCTATATTACATTCCTGCACAATAAACAGGATACAAGACCGTAAGCATGGACTACCTCTTAAATATTCCATAAAAGCCCTAATTGCCAGAAAAGCAGATCATGGAAAAAACATCTTCAAACCACCATTCTTTCTGATTGAACAGCTATAGAAAAAAAAAAAAAAAGTAGTATAAAAAGAAACATTCAGTTGCAGGAGCTACAAACCTGATCAAAATAATAGTTTGATAACTAATAGTTACAATTATGGATAACCCCATTATTACATCTTTTATCCCCAAATAACCAAATGGAGGTTGACATCATAATTGAACTTTTTAAGCTCAACCAAGTTTGAGCAGACACATGGCAAAACATTGACTTGCCTTGTACATCTAGCCCTATGCTATTAACTATTGAGTGGCCCAGTCCTGGGCCTAGTGGCACCATCTTCACTTGTACACCTTCCATCTTTCTTCCACCAAGAGTTTTGTGAGTTACAAGTAATCAATGAAGCAACTAAGACATCCTATGTCCACATATTCTTTCCAGCAAAACAAAAGACTGTAATTTTTTAAGAAAATTATAAAAGAATGTACTTTCTTTGCAATATTTAAGCAGATGCTAATTGTTTCTTCTCTGTATTTTATAGAGTTAAGGATTCATATAGGTACAGGCATAAGCTGATGCAATAATTGAACCCAATCAAAAATACTACATGGTATGGTAACGTAACACCATAGTTTTCAAGGCGCCAACGCGATGCTAGGCAATAGGGGGATGCCTTGTCGCCTAGGCGATGGATTTTTTTTAGTAAAAAACATAGATCCTAGGGTAGTTCCCTAGGTACCATAACCATATTTCCTTAATATTTATTCATAATTTTCATAAGAAAAGTATAAAGTTCATGTCGAAGTATAGAAAATCAACGTATTCATGAGAAGAAAAAGAAGAAAGAAAAGAAAATTGAAAAATATGGGGGGCTGAACCCATATTTTTGTTATAGGAAAAGAAGAAAAGAAAAAGTAGAAGATACGGAAAATATGGAAGAAAAGTAGAATAAAAGAGGAAGAAGAAGAAGAATATATGGAAGAAGAAAATGTGTTGAGTAGACAAACTTAGTTCTACCTTACTTATTAGTTCAGGTTTTGTAGTCTTTTGAGGGTTCAATACAGCATTTAGCAATGTTTATGTTGATTAAACCCTAACAAATAAGAAACTAACAAAAACAAATTGGTATATAAACACAAAATGAATATTTTAGTTTAATAATGTCTATTTTATAATTATATTCTCAAAAAATAAATAATAAAAAAGTATTTTATAATAGGAAGTACAAAACTGCATGGCGATTAGGCGAGGCGAGCCTCCAAGGGTGCCTTGTCACCTAAGCATCACCTTGACAACTATGGGTAACACTCAATCTGAGACTGGACCTCCCAGATATTCTTAAAAAACTAGCCCTGCATTATTGAAGATTTGGCCCATCAAGCTACATGTTCAGGCAACTTACAGAGCTACTCTAAGGTGCATATAACCAGCAATAGCCTCCATTACATTTCATTATTACCTTGACACATTATTGTAAAGTACAAAATAGTAGATTGATCAGATATATTTTCTATTTAGAATGTAATTTCAGATAGATCAGTAACTGATATATTGAAGATATGCCTTCATTGCAACACTGACCAAATGTGCTATTGGATGTCACTGAACTTCCTTTTTTTTCTTCCAACCTCTATAATACTACACATTTATCTTGCACGCTACATGCAAATGTTTGACAAATTTATTTCTGCATTCATCATGTTTCGGTGCCTACAAACAAGGACAGGATTATAACGCATGGCAGAGGACAAGTTGGGATGTTCATTAAAAAAAAGGTTGAAGGAAAAAAAAAATATATATCTTATCCCAAAATTCCTGATGCCTACATTAAATAACGTAGTAACCCATAAAATGCAAATCGCACTGGTAGTGATAAAATTAAAAAAGGTTTCCAGCAAGGTTTTAAATGCAAGAAGAAAATGATAAGCAATCACACTGAAAGAAAGAAAAGAAAAAGAAAAAGCAAGAGTTCCAGGACATATTTGAACCCTTATTCATTATTTAAAGCTTCAATATAAGATAAGACATGCATCAAGATTATAAGAAAGTTTATATATGATATCAAAATAAAATACAAGCATTCAAAAATATCAGCAATGCTTTATACCTCCAAAGTTATAACCCCACGAAAATGTCTCTCCTCTTGCTTTTTGGTGTATCCAAGCTGCACAATGAGGTTGAGGTCAAAATAAAAACAAGCCACTTCCTAAGTTATAGTATCAATATAATTTGGTTATAATAGCATATTACAAACCTTGCCACTTTTTTCATTTAAAACAAACCACCGTCTGCTCCAGCCATTGGTTTTTGCACTTTTTTTCAATAGAAAGCCTAAAGCCAATGAAATGCAAAGTAATGAGAATATACCAAGAAAATATTAAATAAGCTTCAGAAAAATCAAACTAAAAGCTGCATTACTTAGAGAGTTTTACAGGAGGGTGGTGGCCAAAGCTCTTCAACTTTTTCAGAAATTTCATAGACAATTTCAAGGCCTCATGAGCAAGAAACTTCTAAAAACGATGTAAATGATATATGTAAATCATAGCAGTGTTTTAAAAGGCAAAGGAGGCACACGCAGGCAAGGCAGCCCCAAAACGCCCCAAGGCATATGCCAGAGGAGTTGATGCAAGAGGCGTACATCTCACATGCCTTTTGCATGAGGCACGCTAGAGCTGTACACACCTCATACAAAAAGACAGAAAAGAAAGGAAAGAAAAAAGAAAAGAAAAGGAAGGGAAGGGAAAGAAAAGGAAAGTTAAGGGGAAGAAAAAGAAAGAAAAAAAAAAAAGAGAAGAAAAGGAAGGGAAGGGAAGACATCACGATTCTTCTTAATATAAAAGATCTTTATTAGAGAGAGAGAAAGAGAGATGAGATGAGATCCTCCTTCCTCCTCTTCTTCCTCCTCCCCATCCTTCCTCCTCATCCCCCTCCTCTTAAGGAGGCTTATGTCTCACACCTCCAAGTAGTGGAAAGCCTCCCATCACACCTCCGCGTTTTAAAACATTAGATCATAGTTAGCATCCCAAAGATGATATTTGTTACTGGAAACCATGGTTTAGAATGTCCATATAATTCCTAATATTTCCACAATATATTTCCATTTGTGGGTACCAACACGAAATATTACTGGAATTGGCATATTCCCCAGTGAAAACTACCATAGCAATGTGGAACATATGAGATGATATTATAGCATAAGTTGGAGACAATATTGACAATATGTGGAGTAGGAGTATTATTGCCCGCCTAATAGACATAATCACCACTTCAAACTAGGTTGAAGTTCTTTTAAGACTTTAAAAGAAAACTTGGTTTTTGTCTTTGCAATAGATTATTTGGTTGATCTCAATGTTTTAAAAGGTGTGGGAGGCATACGCGAGGTGCACCCCCAAAAGGCCCTGAGGCATATGACAGAGGTGCTAACACCTCTTAAGGCGTATGCCTCAGGTGAAAGAGCCGTACGCCTCATACGCTTTTTTCATGAGGCATACGCCTCATGCACCTCATGCACACCTCATGTAAAAAGACGGGAAAAAAAAAGAAAGAAAAGAGAAGGGAAGGGAAAGGGAAGGGAAGGGAAGGGAAGGGAAGAGAAAGAAAAAGAAAGAAAGAGAAGAAAAAAAAGGAGAGAGAAAGAAAAGAGAAGGGAAAGGAAGAAAAGATAAGGGGAAAGAAAGTGGGCCCCCAGACGCCCTTTTCAATGCAGCCCAATTTGGTTTTTTTGTGTTAGGGGAATCTTGTCAAAGCGAAGGCGAGGCCCCCTTTTCTAAGGCACATATAAGTTGTTTTTAAAAGTTCAGGGTATATATAAGTAGTTTCTCAAATGTATAGGGTATATACATGTAATTAACCTTAAAAATAACATTTGACAAACGAAATTGTAAAAAAGCCCATGTACAATAATGTAATGTAATTATTACACAAACCTGCTGTTATCTCCCCACCAGGTCCAGCTGTCTTCAGAGCAGAACCCTCTTGGGCATCCTTGTCTGGCTGACCAGATTTTTCTTTCATCGATTTCAGGCTTCCCCCAGTTTGTTGACCTCCTGTCTGAGGACTAGTTGCCTACAGAAATGCATACAACAGATGTGCTCAATACAACCAAGAAGAACCATAACTGTCAAAAATTCTTGTAGGTTATATTGGAAAAACAAGAAAGCTCTCATACTCGGTTTAATATGGCTTGCTCTGCCTCATGTCCTTTTTTAGAGGATCGGTTCTTCTGCTCTTCCTCACGACGTTGCCTATCCATCCTAATAAAAATTCAATACAAATTATCAGATAGAAGAAAGGCCAAAGTAAGTAAAAGAATGAAAACAAATATATAGACACTTCCTCAAATGTAGATTGAAGGAAAAACATAGCGACACTAGTCAGAATATAAAGCATATATATGAAAAGACATAAAGATGATGTTTGATAAGTGCTAAAATATGAACTGAAAGCAATTTAACTTAATATTTATAATAATTCCCGCAATTACTATCTATAGTAAAACTATGACTTCCAAATCTAACACAAAACCACAAGATAAAGAAGATATAGAACAGGGAGATAAAATTAATAGGTCTAACAAAGAGTAGATCAAAGACACCAAGGAAAATAAATAAGAATTAAATGAAAACTGACCATGAGCAATACCAAAATGAAGAATAAATGCCAAAAGAATCAGTCCATTTAGGTCTCAATGTTGTGCAAAAAGAAAGTGCAAATAGATTTTTCTTAGTGTGTGCCAGAAGTGCAAAGCACAAGGCAAGGCATGCACCTTTCTGAAGCAAGGCGCAAAATTTTAAAAATTTTCAAAAAAAGCAAAAAATAAATAAATAAATCAAAAATATAAAGATATATTATTTAAAAATGCAAACTTTAATTTTAAATTAAATCTATGCTATAAAGTGGATACTTGCTTTGGTGTTGGTGCAGGTCATAAATGTTAAATTTGATTTTATGATGTCAAACTTATATGTAACCCTTTACTTGCATACATGCATAGCACATGCCATCACACTAATGATTTAAAAAGTCTATTAGTTCAAATTAAAATACATAGACATAAATATTTAAAACATATGCAAGCACTCAACATTTCAAGAATGTGAAATTTCAATTTCTTTATTTCTGTTAGTGGTGTTAGTGAAGGGGTATTTCAGTCTTTGTACTTGTTGAGAATGCTGATGTGTACTGTTATGTTAGTTCGAGTGCCTCTTACTTAAAGAAGGGCACTCAAGTCTTTTTCAATAAGTCAATAATATAAT
>NW_010729167.1:1087520-1105715 GCF_000365185.1 Nelumbo nucifera
GCAAATGAATTCTAGATGGAAATGATTGCTTCTCACATATGTAGACAAGGAAACCAATGTATTACCTTCTTGACAAACATTGGGAACAACATTTAATAGAATGTTATGTGGATAAAAACAGGAGGAAACTGGATTATTAGGGTAATGCTACTACCCGAGACTTCCCTTTGTATAACCAAAACAACCATAGGGATGAAGATCTTTTTGGTGTCCCATCATTTTATTAGGGAAGCTAGATCTCTGTCCTCTAAAAAGATCACCTCATTAAAAAGGGTGAAAAGAGCAAAAAGCATTCAGGATAATTCTGTTGCAAGAAAACAAACAAATTGAGATGCTTTTATCGGGGGTCTAACAATCTAATGTGCAGTATCTTTTTACTCGGGGGGTTGAGTGCTTTGAACTCATCCGCTTCTAATGAGGCAATATATGTTCGCTTTGATCTTGATTTTTGTAATTTATTAGTATTAAATAGTAACTCTGATTTGTTAATGATCAAAAAGAAAGAGTTATACTGCGTTAACAGCAGAGTGGTAAATAGCAGTGCACTGGAGACTAACCACCATATAATATACATGAAACTACTAAAATCAACTGCATCATGAAGATAAATTCCAAATCATCCATAATGAAGAACCTACACCTCTTTTCTGAACAATAATTAAAGAGCCTACATTTGCATGCATTTATTAATATATTTTACCAGTAACAGTAGAAGGTCAAGCCCCAACTAATCTGGATTCCTCAGCTGAGAAGGTATGTAAATGATTGGGATGTGGATCCACTTGCTAGAAAGACTGAGCTAGTGGAGAAGGTCAAGTCTCAACCATTCTGATGATCAGCTTTGGAGGAATCATGGCAACAAATTAGGCCATTTCTCAGTGAAGTCAATATTCTACAACCTCAATAGCTCATGGAGAGGTGGTTTATCAAAAGGTCCCCTCCAACTCCAAGGTCTCCTTTTTCCCTATGGAGAGCAATCAAAGAGAGGATCTCTAGCATTGATGTCTTGAGATCCAAAGGGACAGTGATTGTCGACAATTGTTGCTTATGTGGTGTGAATGAGGAAAGTATTAAGTACCTTCTCATTCAGTGAAGCTTCAGTCATCCAATTTAGCACCACATTCTTCAGCTGTTTGGGGTTCAGTGGGTGGAACTTCTGTTATGGACACATTCCTCGGGAAGAAGTATCATCGTCGCTGGCAGCAGCAGGAACCTGACCCACCGCCAGCAGCAGGAGTGATTCAATGATTCACATCCTACCCAGTTCGGCAACAGCAGTCTCATCCAGATTAGATTAGATCATCTTGCTTGTTCTTATCTTATCTTATTAGTTGCTTATCAGATTAGGATTAACTTATCTTATCCTTAGCATGATAGAACTGTAAGTCTCTCTATTCAGCAAGGAGACTCCCTAGGATTAGGACTCTTGTAATCTCCTATTTAAGGAGACACCATTATTGAATGAGGATATCGAATATTCAGTTAAGAAGTGAGTTAGGAGAGTTGGTGATCTCTTGAACAAATCACCAAGGCACCAAGATAGGTTCATCAAGAGCAGGAAGGAACAAGGGAAAACAGGAGGTTTTCCCCGTGGACCGACCCGTGACGAGATCCTATTCTCGAGCCCTTAACAACTTGGTATCAGAGCAAGGCATCATGGGAGATCTGGAGCAGCTGCCATCCAGGGTCCACGACCTCGAGCACCAACTCGTGGAGACCAGTTCAGAAGTGTGTGAGATCAAAGACGAAGTAAGGGAGCTGCGGCGTCTGATGGAGTTACTCCTTTCTAGCAAGGAAAGGAACACTGAAGGGGGGACAACCACTAGCGGCCGCCGACCAGATCTGCTGGAGTCTTCCGGCGAACAGCAATTCGTTAGCCAAGGAGCCGTAATCATCCCCAAGTACAGCAGGTTAGAATTTCCGTCGTACAACGGCAACGGAGACCCCTGGGCTGGCTGTACCGGTGCGAGCAGTTTTTTCAAAATCAACGGACAGACGACCAGGATAAGGTAAGTCTCACCGCCTTTCACTTAACAGAGGAAGCACAACTTTGGTTCTATCGGTTAGAACAAGAAGAACCCGAGCTCAGTTGGCCCCAGTTTAAGTCCTATTGCCTTCTTAGGTTCGGACCCCCACTGACCAGCAACCCCCTAGGCGAGCTGATTAACCTTAAACAGAACGGCACGGTGGCAGAATACCAGCGCCAATTCCAAACCCTCCTCGCGAGGGCATCCTCAGTGCAACCAGACCAGCAAGTGGACATGTTCACGGCTGGGTTAGCAGAACCCCTGCGGGTGGATGTCGAAATGCAAAATCCCCCAAATTTGGTTACAGCCATGAACTTAGCCCGCGCGTTCAAGCGCAAGCTGCAGCTCAGCCGCGGGACCTACAACATGGGTCGTCCACCGAACTCATGGGCACCCCCAAAATCAACGACAGTGACCCCCTCTTTTGCAACCAGTCGGGAACTGAGATCTCACACAACCACCACCTCTAGATCGGTGACAAGTGCGGGGAGCAACATGGCCGCTCCACCCATTAAGCATTTGACCAGGGCAGAAATGGCAGAACGCCGAGCGAGAGGCCAATGTTTCAACTACGATGACCTCTACTCGGCAGGACACAGGTGTGCAAGAGGCTTTTTTGCCTCCTAGTTGATGAGCAAGAGGAAGATGAAGAAGAACTCGTCGTATTCGAGCCGGAGATCTCTCTCCATGCGATCACCGGTATTAAAACTACCAATGGAACTCCGGCCACAACTACAGGTAGCCGTCGCAAACGGTGAAAGAGTTCACAGTCCGGGAATTTGTAAGAACGTCCAGATATAGGTCAATTCTGAACTATTTTCTGCTGATTTATTTGTACTCTCCTTGGATGGGTTCGATATTGTTCTTGGAGTCAAATGGTTAATTACCCTAGGCCCGATTTTATGGGACTTCAGCGCATTCACAATGACATTCCACTTAAATGGGAAGCAAGTTTCGTGGTGCTCAGTACTTCTCTAAGTTGGACCTCAGGTCCGGGTATTTCCAGGTTCGCATGGGTCCCAATGACGTGAAGAAGACTGCCTTTCAGACCCACCATGGCCACTTCGATTTTTTAGTCATGTCATTCGGTCTCTCCAACGCCCCACCCACTTTCCAGTCATTGATGAATGAGGTATTTCAGCCCCATCTACGCAAATTTGTTTTAGTATTCTTTGACGACATCCTCATTTATAGCAAATCATGGGTAGAGCATGTGCACCATCTGCGGACCATTTTCGAGCTCCTGCACCAACACAAACTCTTCCTCAAACGGTCCAAGTGCTCCTTCGAGGAGCAACAGGTTCTTTATCTCGGCCACGTCATCCACGGACAAGGTGTGATGGTTGACAGTTCCAAAATTCAGGCTATCAAGGAATGGCCCAAGCCTCAATCAGCCAAGGCCTTACGCGGGTTCCTCGGATTAACGGGTTACTACCGCAAATTTGTACAGAATTATGGACTGTTGGCTGCCCCGTTAACCAACCTGTTAAAGAAAAATTCCTTTCGGTGGGACGACGCAGCCGAGGCCGCTTTTCTGACACTGAGAAATGCCCTGTCTTCCACCCCAGTCCTGCAATTACCAAATTTCACTCTCGAATTTACAGTCAAGTGCGATGCCTCTGGAATGGGTATCGGGGCCGTGTTACAGCAGCAAGGGCACCCGATTGCTTCCTTCAGCCACAGACTGGCCGACCGACATCTGAAGCTTCCAACCTATGAGCGCGAACTAATCGGCCTAGCCCGAGCCGTCCAGCACTGGAGGCCGTATTTGTGGGGGCGATCGTTCGTTGTCAAAACTGATCATTACAGCCTCAAATACCTGTTGGAGCAACGTCTCACCACTTCCCCTAAGCAGCATTGGATTAGCAAACTGCTCGGGTTCGATTTCCGGGTGGAATACAAGGCGGGAACCTCAAATTGCGCAGCTGATGCCTTGTCTAGGCGAGATGAAGACGCGATGGCTCTGTGTGGAATTTCCCAACCCTGGATCTCTCTGTTAGACGACATCAAGAAGGCAACGCCACAGTCTCCGAAATGGTCGCTCCTGGTCCAGAAGATCCAGTCCGGCGCTGCCGACTCCAATTGGTCGCTTCAAGACGGGTTGGTACTATATAAAGGTCGGGTACATCTTCCGCCAGACTCCCCGTTGATTTCCACCATCATCACCAGCATCCATAACTCCACCCATGAGGGCGTTCAGAAAACGCTACGCCGCGTCCGGGCTGATTTCCATTGGCAAGGTATGAAGACTTCTATTCGRGATTTTGTCCAGAATTGCTCCACATGCCAATAGCATAAATGGGAAAACCTACACCCGGCAGGCCTCCTTCGGCCCCTTTCGATCCCGACACAGATCTGGGCCAACATCTCCATGGACTTCATTGAGGGACTTCCCAAGGTAGGCGGCAAATCGGTCCTCTTCGTGGTGGTAGATCGCTTCTCTAAATATGCCCACTTCATTCCTCTATCACATCCGTTCAGTGCCACTTCAGTTGCCCTCGCCTTCTTTACGCATGTTTTTCGCTTACATGGGTTACCAGAATCCATCGTCAGCGATAGGGACCCGGTTTTCACTAGTGCCTTCTGGAAGGAGTTATTTCGGCTACACGACACCACCCTGGCCTTCTCCTCAACTTATCATCCACAGTCCGATGGTCAGACGGTCAAACGGAGGTGGTAAACCGCACGATCGAGATGTATCTCCATTGCTTCGTAGGGGATCAACCGAGACGGTGGGTGGATTGGCTTCCTTGGGCCGAGTACTGTTACAACACGGCCTACCATTCTTCCCTCGGCATGACTCCTTTTCGTGTCGTTTATGGCCGGGACCCTCCTCGCTTGCTGTCCTATGAGCCCGGTTCTACTCGCTTGGAAGAAATTGATCACTCCTTACAAGAATGCGACGCCCTCCTCGCCGACGTCCACCTTCGCTTACAGCAGGCCCAGCTCCGCATGAAGCTCACCTATGACAAGCAACACCGGGAACTGTCATTCGAACCAGGACAATTTGTTTGGTTAAAACTCCAGCCCTACCGGCAACGCTCCTTGCGCCACAGGGCTGCCCCGAAACTGGCCCCTAAGTTCTATGGGCCCTTCAAGGTTCTACAGCAAATTGGCAATGTGGCCTACCAGCTGGAATTGCTGGAGAATAGCCAGATTCATGATGTTTTCCACATCTCCTTGCTGAAACCATTTACGGGTGTTCCTCCGGACCAAGTCCCCTCCCTACCACCCTTGAAAGAAGGCAAACTTGTTCCCCAGCCTAAGGCTCTCACCCGCACTCATATCAATCGAGGTATTCTTGAAGTCTTGGTGGAATGGGGTAGCTTACCATCGGCCGAAGCCAACTAGATCCCATTGGTAGAGTTCCAAGCCACGTATCTGGAGTTCGAGCTTGAGGACAAGCTCTTAATCCAGGAGGGGAGTAATGTTATGGACGCATTCCTCGGGAAGAAGTATCATCGTCGCCGACAGCAATAGGAACCTGACCCACCGCCAGCAGCAAGAGTGATTCAATGATTCTCATCCTACCCAGTTCGGCAACAGCAGTCTCATCCAGATTAGATTAGATCATCTTGCTTGTTCTTATCTTATTGTTCTGTTCATATCTTATTGTTCTGTTCTTATCCTATTGTTCTTATCTTATCTTATTAGTTGCTTATCAGATTAGGATTAACTTATCTTATCCTTAGCAAGATAAAACTGGAAGTCTCCCTATTCAGCAAGGAGACTCCCTAGGATTAGGACTCTTGTAATCTCCTATTTAAGGAGACACCATTATTGAATGAGGATATCGAATATTCAGTTAAGAAGTGAGTTAGGAGAGTTGGTGATCTCTTGAACAAATCACCAAGGCGCAAAGATAGGTTCATCAAGAGCAAGAAGGAACAAGGGAAAACAGGAGGTTTTCCCCGTGGACCGACCCGTGACGAGATCCTATTCTCGGGCCCTTAACAACTTCCAAGTACTAGCTACTTGGTCTCGGCTTGGAAAGAAGGAGGTTTCAGCAAGTGGGGAAGAATCCTTTGGAATATGGTGAGTTTGAAGGGAGACAAAATGGTAGGACCTTTAGAGATAAAGCCTCCTCCATAGAAAATATATGTGGAAGGTTGAAAGGCTGATACTTTGGCAGGCTTCAGCTATGCAGTCCTTTTTATGGATTTAAGTCTCAACCTTTTTTATTATCATTGGAAGAAAATCGTATGAAATTAAAACTTTGCTTTGTAAGAGCTGTCAAACTAATATATATTACAGGTTTTGTCCTTTGCACCCCATTACAAATACTAGATTTAGTTAACCCCATTTACATTTCCCCAGCTTGGTAATTTGTACTCCAATACATGTTTCTAGAAACTCCAGATTTTGCTTAGCTGTCACCCAAATTGTTACCTGATCTGGGAGTACAATTGAATTGAGCTTCAGTTTCTATAGATAATTTTAGTATCTCCCTCAATATATTCCTGTACTTGAAAGGTCCCACCACCATGTATTTATTTATATTGTCACTTACAAAACCTATAGTAATCATATAGAATAAAATAATAGCTATATTTGATAAGGTGGTGATTTGGGCAAACCCAGTTTATTGGAAACCCTATCTACTCTTGGTTAAAATACAATAGAGACTTCAATTCATAACAATGATATTTAGTAAACCTTCAATTAAGAGTAGTATTTCACTATCAATTACAGATATTCCCTGTTTACCAAAAATATCTTCTGGCAAATTACCACTTATCTGATACACTAAAAACAAAACCAGCAACTAAGGTGATTGTAAACAGGAAATGCAGTTGTGTATGGCAAATTTTAAGATATTTTATCATACACAACACTAGAAAGTTAAAAAAGAGACCTGGGACAGAAAATACAGTTATCTGACAACAAATTCTAAGATAATTTGCAATATGATAGAAACATTATGTATTAGTCATTTCCTTGACAAGATGCAGTAACCAAATCACATGGGTGGTCCCAGCATAAAGTTAGGGAGGATACTAAACATATGAATTTATGATTTTATCACCCAAATAACAGTAGCCACATCAAGTATACCTCCTTTGTACTAAACGGATGAAGTGTTGAGGAGGAACAAAAGCCCTCTCCATGTCAACTAAAGCAACCACCATCTTCTTTGCTTCATTTTTGAAACCATCCAATGCAGCACTTGCAATTGCCACAACCTGTGATAGACATCAAAAAAAAAAAAAAACATCCAGTAAAGCAACCACATTTTTTAATATGATAATTTCAACCCCATAAAATAATTTGATTGCGGAAGAAACAATAATAACTACCTCTCGCTTAAAAGGGGGGTATCTACCAAGACCAGGTGTGGCATTCGCAGCAGCAGAAACTATATCTACCAGTACACGGTGGACCTGTTTCCATATTCAACAAATATTATGCAAATAAGTACTAAGACAGAAATAAGAAAAGATGTGACCGGGATCTCCTACAGACTTCCTCATGCCCAGGCGAGCAAGCATAAAAGGACATTTAAGAATAGAAATTGCAGTCTTAGGCATATTTCAAGGTTTTATAAGATGAAATCATACATAACCATGGAGGTAGTAAGATGGAAAAAAAATTATTAACGTTTATGAACATATGGAGTTACCTCATCAACACAAAGACGTGATGGCTCTTTAGCCAGTTCCAGGACACCCTTTATTAAAGATCTTAAACCTTTTTCCGGGGATATAAGATAAGGTTGATAGCCATCAGCTTCCAGCACAATCTAGTAGTATAATAAAAATTAGAGAAATTCCTTGAAATCATCCAAAAGATATGACAGGACAGGGTCAAATTGGATAACATGGTAAATACCCTTTTGACATTGTTGATGTCAAAATGTCTGTCTAAGGGGAGCTGCTTAATCCTGCTAGGGAAATTCCCCTCAAAGCTTGCAACAACTTTCCAACCACCACCCTGAAAAGATAACTTGCTATATCAACAATCTTATTGCAGTTGAAGAAACAGCCAATAACATAGCTAATTAATTATCACTTCACATTTTCCAATATCTGAACAAGAAAGTGATCAACAACCCACACAAACACATACACAAATCCTGAAAGGATAACTTGCTGTAATGAACAAACTTATGGTAGTTGAAGAAACTGTGAATAACATAAACAATTATTTATCACTTTTTCCTCAAAACTGGACAACCAAGTGATCGATAACACATTTACCACACCCACACCTGATTTCTGGGTAAACAAAACAACATCAACTTATTAATTTGCAAGATAAATAGCTCAAAAATGCTTTAGAACAATTACTAATAAAATAAAAGATCAAAGAAATATCCAATTACAGTGGATACAACTATGCAATCAGAACCCACAATTGCTTAATAATCCACAAAACAAATTAGGCAAGAAAAACACATCTTTCTCACAATGAGGCAGACCCATCCTCCTAAGACAGTTATTTTCTATTCTTTTCTTTTTTTTTTCTTTTTGAAACAGGAAGAATTTTGTTTTGGCCCAAACTGTTTAGATTGAAAAAATAAATAAATACACAGGTGTTTTTGTCTTCGGAAACATGCACTTCTTGACTAGCTATTAGGGGTTTACCCCTATTATCAAAAAATATAATGCCTGGCTTATTTTTTTTGAAACAAAGTGGCCATCTCAGACTCAAATCCATGTTCTTACCATAGTTTTCAAGGCGCCAAGGTGAGGCTAGGCGACTGGAAGGCCCCTTGTCGCCTAGCCGCCTAGGCGATGGATTTTTTTATGTTAAAAACATAGATCCTAGGGTAGTTCCCTAAGTACCATAACCATATTTCTATAATAATTATTCATGATTTACATAAGAAAAGTATAAATTCCATACTAAAGTATAGAAAATCAACATATTCATGAGAAGAAAAGGAAGAAGGAAAATAAAATTCAAAAAATATAGGGGCTGAACCCTTATTTTTGTTATAGGAAAAGAAGAAAATAAAAAGTATTGGTAGTAGTAGTAATAGAAGAAGAAGTAAAAGAAGAATATATGGAAGAGGAAAATGTGCTGATTAGATAAAATTTTAAGTTCTTCCTTACTTATTGGTTCAGGTTTTTAAGTCTTTGAGGGTGCAATACAGCATTTAGCAATGCTTGTATTGATTAAACCCTAATAAATAAGAAAATAATAAAAAGAAATTAGTATATAAACACACTAAATGATTATTTTAGGTAAAATTTTAAGTTCTTCCTTACTTATTGGTTCAGATTTTTAAGTCTTTGAGGATGCAATACAGCATTTAGCAATGTTTGTATTGATTAAACCCTAATAAATAAGAAAATAATAAAAAGAAATTAGTATATAAACACACAAAATGATTATTTTAGTTTAATAATGTCTATTTTATAATTATATTCACAAAAAAGAATGAATAAAAAAGTATTTTATAGTAGGAAGTAGAAAACTGCTTGGCGATTAGGCGAGGCGAGCTTCAAAGGGCGCCTTGTCGCCTAGGCGTCGCCTTGACAACTATGGTTCTTACCCTTGCCAACCCATGTACATGTTAAAAATATGGGTGGTAATGGGCATGGGTGTTGGTAGATGGGGTTGGCCTTCAACCCTTACCTAACCCAACTCAACTCATCCATTTACACCCCCTACCCAAATCCCATCCCCCCCACCCCCTTTACAATTCAAAAAGAAAGTTTCACCCAGTTCCATCTCCACATTGTTTTAAGTCTGCCACTGCTTCACCAATAAATGTAGGAATTTAATAGATTCCTCTAGTTTCACGTCAAAAAAGACGTTAATTGACAGCAGCACATGAGTTTCCCATTTTTCTCCAGTCTCCACAAAAGAGCAGCTCACAAAACCTTACTAGTTTAGGCAATACAGCCTTGGGCATATACTACAAAGTTTAGCCATATTACACTATTCACTTCCAAAACCTCACCTTCTCATACAAAACCTTGAAATTTGGGTTATATATCTTCACTTTCGAATCATTAATTGGAAGTTTCCTTTTTATTTGACCTTCCATCACTATTATGGAGGGGATTCTTACATGTGTTGTTTCTTGTATAGATAGCCACAATATTATTAATAACAAAGACACGTATAATAAACTACAAAGACAGGAGGACAGCTACAAACTGGCACAGGTTAAAAGCCCCCAATACAGCTGTGGCCTCCCATCTCCCTCTCTTGGCAGAGTTTGCAGATCGTAAACCATCTGAATAATCTGTTCAACCTAGAGCCCAACAATCTAGTTTCTCTTATGAGGTGACATAATGCTCAAGAGCCATCAGTGGGTCAAGTAACCTAACCAAGTACCACCTGTGAGAGTCATCTAGCATCATAATCTTATCAAAACTAAGCAAGGAGCCCAGTTTCCAGTCCTTGTGGTAGGGAGAGGAATTCCTTCCTTAATAAGGTTCAACATGGGCAAGCCTAACCTGAACTCAAACTGGAACGACTCAAAGATTTGCATGAGCTGGGCCTGAATTTTCGGTCCTCAGTCTGTGGGGGGGTGGGGGGTTGAATTACATAGACACAGACCTTATACACAGTAGTATTACTACTTTTAGAGGAGATTTGTCGCATTAGGCATTAACCTGTTATATTTCAAATTCGCAATATGGTTAGAACAAATTACGACTGATCTACTCTTTATGTTTCACCATTATACCATTGTAGAAGAATACACATTTCCTTTCATTGGACATGGACTCGGAAATGTAACTATATCAATTCTGAATTGACTTTGGTTGTTTACCAAAAAAACACTGACATTTTTTTTGTTGGGTGACAATCCACTCAGCATTTGAATCCAATTATATCCTTGATTTGATCCTTTGGAGGGCTGGGTTGCTGCCAGTTGTGTGGTGAAGATAGCAGGTTAATCATTTTTTTCAATTCACATCAGGCGCATTTAGGCCAACCCAAGCCCAGCCCAAGTATGTGAAATTTCAGCTCGGGCTGGGGCTAGGTTGGGTAGAGCAAGCATTTCCTTGGGCTTAGTGCAAGTTCAAGCCTCATGCCCAGTTTCAAGAGCTGGGCCTGGGTTGTCCATAAACCTGGCCCAGCCTGCTCAAGTAGCACCTTTAGTCTTCATTGAAAATCCTCCAGTTTGTCAAAAAGATACCAAAAAAATCTTCCCTCCACAGATCCTTTAGAAGTACAAATCATCACCAGATGGATCTAATTTTCCAAATTAGCATTCACCAAAATTCAATTTAATTTCCACTAGTTGGCAGTTGGCAATCCCCAATCTTGGATCAAAGGAAGTGATTGAGATGCAAAAGACACTACAAACCAAGGACTAAAAACAAGTGTCATCCACATCTTAATTGTTGCCAAATGCATATGAATTCCAATATTCACCACTCCTCTCAAAATTCTAATTTCACAATCCTAATTTCTGTGCATTTGTCTACAACTATGGATACTGGAGATCTCAAACCTCCAACTTTCCAGCAGCTTGAAAAAACTCTGACAGAAATACCAAGTATTTATTGTCAAAACAAGACATAATAAATATTGAACATGTGAGCATACACATAAACACTTACCTCACCAGAAGTAATATGTTGGAGAAACTTGTCCTCAAATTCACGACAAAGCTCCAAAGCTATAGCTCTTGTACCTTCAGCAGTATGGACCATTTGCTCACCAAGCCTTACTAATTCGTCCTCAACCATTTCAGATTTTCCTTGAAGCCTGCAATTCCATATGGGACGTTGAAATCAAACTTAACTGAAAAGAATCAAACAAAAGAACCCAACTGGGTGCAATGACAGTGCAATGAGTCATGAGCTGAAATTTTCAAATGTTAATCATCTAGTGATTAGCTAAATGGCACTAAACAGATCAAAATGGCAAAACATAATCGAAGTCAATATTGTCAAAATCTTCCGACTTATGATACAATTCACAATTTGAATAATGAATCCCACGGGTTCCGATTTGAATCTCATGTTTAAATACCTTTCTGCAAAACCCTTACAATTTTTGTTTGAACCCTATGATTTATACAATTCCTTGGATTCACTGCAATTCAAATAAACTCAATTAAAATTAGTTCTCTACGTTGTCATTTTTTATATTTAGTTCCTTGCTAGAAATTGATTTATTTACATTATTTAAGACAGGAAATTAAGTTTATTTTCCATCATGTGTAGGTCAAAGAGCCATTGTATGTGGATTATTTGACTTCCAAGTCAAACTTGATTATATCATCTTAGGATTCTATACAAGTAGCAAATTCTATTGTTTTAGGTACATATATGATAGATATGGATTCTATACAAGTATGTCTAATACTTAATTTTTTTACAACTTAATAAAAAATAAAAATAATCTTACAATCCATGCTTCAGTTCAGTTCAACTTTCTCTGCAATTTAAGATACGATTACAGTTTTCAGAACATTGATCCACATAGGGGAATAAGCAAGCCAAGCAGCTTACTTACAAGCTACTCGACCTCAAGTGAGCCAAGTAGTTAGTCGAGTTGAGTTTGAGCTTCTTTTTTTTTATGATTGAAATAAGTTAATTAATGAGCAATAGACAATACTACAAAGTCCCCGAGTAGAAGCACGAGTTGCAACCTCTCCGGGCTAGTTAAGTACAAATTCCAGATTACTAATAGTTTACAAAGTAGCACAAAAAAGGTCTTCCGTGGAAACCCCCTGTTTGGCTAAAGAATCAGCCATAGAGATAGGAGACCTGCTAACCCATTTTACCTCAACTCTCATAGTGCTGGTTAACCACTTTACTTTTTTGAAGAGATCTTTGTAGCCCCAAATGGTAGTATCCGGGTTTAGAATGGGTTGGCCAAGCAAGGAGTGACTAGGGAGGCTGTTTTCTGGGCTAGTTCTTAATTTTCTTTGCTTTCCCTAAGTTTTCTGTTTTTTGGGGAGCTAAGTTATTTTATCTCCCTCTGTATTCCTTTCCCTCTATTCTCTTAATTTAATGAAATTGATGTTATTGATCAAAAAATAAATAAAAATAAACAAATCCATCCCGTTACCACCTGAGAGTCCCCTTCAACTAAGAGATGCTCCACCCCAAGTTGGTTAGCAATCTGAATTCCTTGTACTGCAGCAAGGTTTTCTGCCCTTGTGGAGTCCCCTACTCCCACTGGTCCTGAGAATAAGGAGATTATGTTGCTGTCCTTATTTCTCAGGACACCCCCTATACCTGTAAGATTAAAGGAGGGGCTGCAGCTCGCGCCTCTCCCTGGGATGTTGTATGAACTCACTCTAAATCTGCTTCTGAATTAATAAATTTATTATCATTCATTAAAAAAAAAGGACACCCTCTATGCCTGAAGGCCCTGGGTTTTGTAATACCCAGCTCAAGCAGTGCACAACCAAACCAAGTTTATAACAGAATATTAATATTTTAATATATTTTTATTTATAATATAAATAAATATTAATTTATTGATATTAACTTATTTATAGTAGAAAGAAATTTATAATCACATTTCCTACTATATTCGTATTTTTAATAATTTCAATATAAATTTATTTATAATTTTTTAATATTAATTTATTTACAATTCAAATCAAGTTCGAGTAGGAAACTTGAAACTCAATCAAGCTTGAATTGAGTTTCAAGCTCCAAACTTTTGAGTCAAGTCAAGCTCAAGTAGCCCAATACTCGACTCGATTACACCCCTACATGTAGCCACCCTATATAGTTGGGAAATGCTTTGTTGAATTAGGTTGAACTTAATGGCTGTCTTAGTGTCACTAGTTGTTAAAAGTACTACATACAGCAGAATACATTATTGACCCATGGGAAACTTGCAAAATTTTACATCTTCTCACAGAAATAACTTGCTGGATATTCTGTAAAATGATAAAGGAAGCATAAATACACCCTTTTAGATCAAGGTTCTAAATATCGACACGGGCTGATACGCCCTGTGTCGGTATTTTTTTTTACGTTTTATTTATTTTTTTCAAAACCAGTTCAGAGGGGTCAATTTAAGGCCCAGCTACCCTCTGAACCGGTGGCTGACCCGATACAACCCCAGGAGGGACGTATCGGTAAGCCATTGGCACAATACGTATCGGCTGATACAGACAGACACGTATCGATACTTTGAACCATGTATTAGATTACTATTTTGTTTTAAACAATCAAGCAAAACCAAGAAGCTAGGAGTAATGGACAAAATAATACGTTACAAAGTCATCTTATAGACTAAGTTAAAACTACATAATAAAGTAAATTCAAGAAAATTAAAACTTAAAGAATGTATACATGGTTCTAATAGATCAAAAGCATAGATTTAATATCACATCCAAAAAGAATTTCTAGCTGGATCAAAGTGGTCATCATCTCCATTAGATGGGTAATGATAATACTACACATGTCTGGAACATTGTTGGCAACCTGTCATGTTGAAATACAATATGATGTAGACAACATAGCACCAATAAGTTTTAACTAGGGAAAATGTCAATTCTAGTAATATTTTTTATTGGTGTCAATTCTACTAACATTTCATTTCGGCACCCATGGAATGAAATTTCCATATATCTTGAAAATATCAAGAAATATATTGCCATTTTAAACCATGCCACAGCAATGCTACCAAAATGAGAGTGATGGTACATCTATTAGAAATCTATTAACAAAGACCACAAGCAAGAGTTAAGGACAGGTTAAAAAAGTCCATACCCAGAAAGCAAATTTGGAAGCCTGACTCTCATACGCTTACGAATCTGGCGAGCAAGGGTGTCCACCAAAGCCACCCGACCAAGTTTACTTTGAGGAGCTCCAATCAGTATAGATTTGAGACTTTCACTCTCAGCTCGCCAAGCAGTTTCCAGAGAATTTTCAGAGCCAACAGATCCAGACTGTGCAGAGGCTATAGAAACAGATTGCCCAATTAAAGCAACCCATGGAATATCTGATGTACTCCGTGGCCCCTGATTAAGCAATAAGGCCTGAACAGCAGCTAGGATTTTCTGGTCTGAAGCAGCTTGATCTATTTTACTAATTACACCAATGGTTCTAGTACCTACCATAAAGAAGTAGTTTCCATAATGCTTTTAAAATTTCAATTTATATATTTGAATATAGAAAATAACAGGAGTTCAGCTTCGGTCAGTGCAAGGCCCGTTCAAACACCCTTTGCAGCCTTGCAATGGGAATATCTTTGTACTTGTGTGCTTTATTTCATGGGGAGATATTCCCAATACAAGGTTGGGAGAGGCTGTTTGAACAGTGTGAGCACTGACTTTCACTGACTGAAGCCAATCTCAAATAACAGACTCAGCTAAAAGGTAAAAAACAACCAACCCTCTGAATCAAATTCCTTAGCAATTTTGAGTGCTCGACAAGAAGAAATTTCTGGTGCTTGGGCAGCAGGTACTATGACTAGCAAAACCGCATCATTGTGTTCAACGTACTCACTGATCTGAAAATATCATACAGATTTAGAAACTCTGCCAACACATTCAGCCAAAAAGGCATCCAACAGCATCCATCAAAAGCCCAACACTGACTGAAAAAGTCCCCTCATTTTCAAATAGTGTATTATTAGCAACCACTCACCAATGAGTCATCCATAATACGCTGATCCAATCCAGGTAAATCAATCAGTTTTAACGGTGGAGCTGGGAAGAAAAAAAAAATGGCAGTCAAAACACAGCATTGTTAGAAATTCAAGAGATAAAGCATGTGAAGTGCATGGACAAATGAGAAGCAAGAATAAAAATCAACAAAGAATAATATAAGTTAAGCCCTTTATATAGTAATATAAAATGTCGATAGAGTCAGGAATGTCTTTAAACACTAGTCTAGATAAAAAATTTGATGTAATAAGTTGCATTTGAAGTAAAAGTTAACATGACTTAGGGAAGCAGAAGAGAAGGAGGATGCAGGTTTGGGGAACGAGGGGAAGGTAGTTGCAGAGGAGGAAGAGAATGGTAACAAGACTTTGGTGGGAAGAGGTGTTGCGGATTGCAGTGATGAAAGAGAGTTGGAAGTTAGTCGTACTCTAATGAATACCAACAGTCAAGGTACAGCAATAAAAAAATGGTTCTGCAGCTAAAGGCTTTGAGAAGCTTTGTACTGAGGTGATAATTGGAAAATTGGGAGTTGACTTAGGCCGGAGGAGTTATATAGGTGACAAGGTAGAAACTGCTGAGCTCAAGGCAGTGCAAAAAAAAAATAATAATAATTCTTGTCCAAGCAAACCCTATATTGTGCATGTTACCAAACTCTTTTCCTGCTTAAAAGAAGGCTTGATTGAGACAGGTCCTACTAACAAATATAAAAGGTGGTACAAGAGAAGAGTTAAAATCAGATCTTATAATTATGCTGTTTCAGTTGGGATGGATCATAAGACTGAAACAACTTTAAGATTGGACAATCAGCTGATACATAATCACATTGGGAAGTTTCAGAATATAGAGGGATTAGAGGAAGATAAAAGGAAGGTTGGAGAAGATATTGAAAAGAACAGTGGTGAGAATCCAACAGAGAGGAAAGAAGAGAAGATTGATAGTATGGAAATTGAAAAACTGATTGAAATGGATGTAAAGGTTGGAAAATCTTTAGGTCTGGATTCTGGGTGGAGAGGCGTTGCTCATAGAGCTTTTACTGAATCCGAGAGGAGGTGTAGGGAGGAGAGAATGAAGAATTCTGTAGTTGGAGAAGGAAGAGAGGCTTGGAATAAGGAAGTTGAAAGGATGGAGGATGAATTTGTTGGGGAAGAACAATGGTGGTGCTTTTGGTTAAAGGAGTCCTTCAAGTTTTTCTTTTGAAGAGTGGTTGTTAGTGGTAAGGGGTGAGGTTTCATAGAAAGGTCCTGATTAATGTGATTAAAAATGTTTTTTTCTTTGTCTGTAGTGCTGGTATTTCTGTTTCCCTTGTGTGGGATTAAGGTGTTGCCTTAGCACCTTATTAATGGCTGTATTCAGTTTTATTATTGGTGGCACTAATTAGTTTTATTTTTTAATAAATTTTTTCTTTTTATCATCAAAAAATAAGTAGAAGTTAATAATCAGTATATGGAAGGCATCTATAGATGCACACATCTGTTCCATTAATATAACAAAAGCAAAGCATTTTGATACACCAATCCATAGTCCCTAAACAAAGCCACAACCCAACCATCTGGGGTCAGACACGCAAATCCAGTTTCACCATTCTATTCTTTTAAGGGCCATGTCTTCTGTTCACTGCAAGTTCTCAGACCTTTTCCACTGTACATCAAGCCACACCCCTTCAGGCCTAGCCCTACCATTTTGTTTTCTGACTAGTAACTGTTAAAAAATTATTAAATTAAGTAAGGTATAAAGAGATATACACTATTATGAACAGGGCAGAAAAAAGGAAAAAACTACAATCTTTACAAACCACATATCTGTACTCCACTGAGAGACCCATACTTAGAAGTGTATTAACAAAATGGATATTCACCAATACACTATAAAAATCAGTAAAAACAGAACTGATCAAGATTTACTGTAACTCAAGAACATTCCAAAAACTCTCCCCCAGCTCTGTTCTACTAATCTGATTGAAGTCTGGATGCACCAATACCCAATCAGAGACTAGATTTACAGTCAAGGCTAGAAGAAATTCAATGTTCTTCTGTTTGTTCTCAAATAGCTTTCTATTCCTCTCATTCCATAGGGCCCAGCAGACCACAAAAGGGAATATAGCTCCATACAATCTTTGCTTTCTTGCACCCATTGAATCTTGGCCAGGAGGAAAATAAGTCAGTCGTGGACAAAGGTTGAAATAAATTCACTCCAAATAAAAAGTAGAAGAAACCATTGTTTCAAATGTCGCGAAATGTCGCTAATGTCGCCCGACATATGTCGATGTCAAGGCTCACCGACATGAAAATGGATGGTAATATAAAAATTACATTATTCCGGTCGACATTTCCCATATTTCGGAAATGTCGACCAAATCGGTCCAAATAACCAAAAAAAGACAGTTTTTCCTATTATGTCGACAGGATGTCAAATAATGTACATTAATAATATAATATATTAGTATATTATATTTATATAATACAGTATATTAATATAAATTATTCCATTAATAATTTCTATTTAATATTTCAAATAAAATATTTATAAATAAAATTAACAAAATATAAAAACAAAAGAATAAATTAATTACTTTATAGTACAAAACATAAAATATTTTTCAAGTAATAAAATATTAACTAGTTA
>NW_010729167.1:1106090-1121785 GCF_000365185.1 Nelumbo nucifera
AGAAATATATATTAATGCTTCTTTTATCATTCTACAAAATATCATTGCATATTTCCACATATTTCATAATATTTCCACAATGTCTCTAATTTTTACAATATTTCCCCTCGACATTTCCGACATATGTCCTATATTTTGGTAAGCAACAATTCCATCGACATCGACATTTTAAACCTTGGAAGAAATTCCAAATGAGCCGTCTTGCACATGTAGAACAGGTGGAAGGCTGTTTCCTCATCCGAGCAGCAAAGATAACATATACTTGCCATGTAGAAGCCTCTATTCTTTAGGTGGTCAGAAATTAAAATACTGTCCAGTGACACTAACCATGTGAAGGCCTCCGCCCTAGGAGGGATAGGATTCCCCCACACTCCGACCACCTGATCCATAGTCATCTGCTCCCTTATCAGAGCCAAGTAAAAAGATTTCACAGTGTAAATTCCATTTTTGCATTCTTTCCACCACAGACCGTTTCTGAAGGCAGTAGAAATATCAACCTGTTGCAGCTTTTCTAACAGCAGCAAACATTCCTCAATCTCCTGATCCCTCAGCATCCCCACCCACACCAATCGTCTTCCCAGAATCTCACTCTTGACCCCTCCCCGACCTTAAAACTAACCAAAGCTTTGAATTCACTATTAAAATTCATTATCCCCTTCCACACACGGTCCCATAGGAATTTGAGACTTCTCTTGACTCCCAACCAAACCTCAATACCCCATATTTCCCAGACACTACCCTCCTCCATAAGGTATCATTTTCTCTATCCAGCCCAAACCTCCATAACCACTTACCCAGTAGAGCTAGAGCCCAATTAAATAGCCTCACCCTTCTAAAACCCAATCCCCCTTTCCATTTTGGTCTGCAAACCTTATCCCATTTTACCAAATGAAACTTCTGTTGCCCCCCAACTCCTTCCCATAGGAAATCTCTCTGAAGCTTTTCGATCCTTTCAGACACCTTCCTTGGGATCTTTAAGAGTGACAGATAATATGTTGGTAAACTTGAGAGAACACTTCTTATTAGAGTTATTCTACCCCCAAATGACAGATCTTTAAGAGTGATTTGATTAGGGAATGCAAAAGAGTTAACTAACCTGTACTAGTACGTAGCTTCAAATAAATTTCATCACGGCTCTTACCAGAGGAGCCCTTACTTAGCCTATCCTGCAGAGAATGCCGGAGAGCACCTATGACATATGAAAATTGTGTCACACAGCCATTAATAAAACAATCAACAAGGCCTGTTGTGAACTAAAAAAAAAACAATATAAATGTACATAAATAACTATTTATCACACAACCCCTTAATACAGAAAACTAAAATCATAAAGCCCTATCAACACACTTGGGTATAAGTTTGTAGAGGCCTCACTTGCAGAAACCTGCTGGGACTTATTGTCAATTTGCAAGATGATCGATTTGGTGTTTAGGGAGCCATCTCTTACAAGATCAATGCTGATGGGAGCTCGAGTAGCACCATTTTCACCAGTTGGCTGAAATAGGATACAGGATGACCAAAACAAAAGGTTTAAATTGTCAGTAATAGTCATCAAATAAACCCAAAAATTTCAGAGAGAAAAAGGAAAAAATTACCAAAAAACTCACCAGAACAGGATGTCCAATTAAACTGTTCAACACGGCCGATTTACCAGCACCCTAAACAAATATGCATAAGAAGGAACAATCAAGATTCACATAACAGGATGTCAATTAAATGTTCAACAATGCTGGTTTACAGGCATCCTTATCAGTTATGCAAAATAAGGAAAATCAAGATAAAAACACTAAAACCACAATAAGCATGGTGGATTTCTCTATCATTGCTTCGTACCTTTGATGTAGTTCCTTGCCACTAGACTTCTACAATAGGAAAAGCTCTTTCTTTTGACCCAGGAAAAACAATGGAAAACCATTTACAATTATATTCAACCTACAGTTCAAGTGTTGTACATGACTCTCTCCAGAACCACAAGCTTTATTATTTGAGCATTTTGGTTTTGATTATTCAGCTTCAATGACATTCAAATTTTAACAAAAGGTAGTGGTAGCATACCTGCACCACATAACTGGAGAAACCAGGAAGATTCTGATGTACAACTTGTCCATAAAAAAGTTGGATGAGAAGCATAATGGAGACCATGTGTTTTTCCTTGTTTTCCCTCTCCGGATGATCAAAGTTTATTTGGTTCTTTCTAAAAAAATTGTTGACCATGCAGCTAGAGACTAGAGTGGATGTCTTATCTCTTATAAATTATAATGGCCATTACCCAATGTTTGTCCCAGTTATTTGGGGTTGTGAGAGGGAGGATTGGATACGGACTTAACTGTTGGCTTTTTTTGGCACAAAACGGCCACTCTTAGACTCAAACCCACATCTGCACACTTGTCAGCCACAGATTTTAACATTACACCAAGCAATGGTGCTTGGTAGTCTTATGATCACAATATATAAATCTACAAACACAAATGATTGAGTTTTCTTTTCTATTTTATCATAACCATGCAGCTAAAGGTTGGTAAATAATGCATTACCATTTCTTTTTTTATCAATAACAGTTCTCTTAGCTCTCCTTAATAATGCATTACCATTTTTTTCACCTTTTTTATTCTAGTTCATGGGGAATTAACGAGAGTATTTTCAAATTCTGTGTGATTGTTATTACCATCATTTTACTATGACTGGTGTGATTTTTATATCCTTTACAAAGCAAGCATCAATCTCTTATAATGTTTTTTGGATTTCCAAAAATTGTTGAAAGACATTTTGATAGGAAAGTCCAACTTGTGGTGCAGATGGTACATCAACTGGAGACTAACCACAAAGTATGTCTAAAAACCTTCATTTTTGCAAACAGCTGCAAAAAGCTGTGAGGCGCCACTATAACATCATCAACTTTTCCCCTTTCACGATCAAAGAGACTAAAAGTTACAAGTTGAAGGGACTGGAAGTGCTGGCTGATTCACTAGTCAAGCAAGGGTTAATAGGGCTCAGTTGTAACTTGTAATGGGGAGAGGTAGTAATATCCACCTGTCCATGGGATGCTGTACTTATTCATATTTTTCTGTCCATATTTAATAAGATTAGTTACGTTAGGGGCTAGAAGGGCTAGGGGTAGACCAAAAAAACATGGATTGAAGTAGTAAGGACTTACTTACAAATGCACATAATTTAACAATGGATATGGCGTTAAACAGAATGGAATGGTGAAATTGGATTCCCATAGCCCACCCCATGTAGTTGGAATAAGGCTTCAATGATGATGACAATGGCAATCAACTGTCAAAGAGACAAAAGGGGTTATTTGGTAACAGCTGAAGTGGCCAAACTGAATGGTATTGTTTTGTCTTTTAGTGAATAAGTTACTAAAGAGTTGGTGAGCTCCTTAATGGCTGAAACTGAAGTTGGGTTGATTACTATGCACCAATATTTTATTATGCAATTATTTTATCCACTAAACAACAAAGCAGAAGGCCATTCAATTCAGCCACTTCATCCATTATTGAAAAGCCCCCAACAAAGCATGACATATTGTTAGGACCTAAGAGACAAACAATAATCGTGGCCATCTCAACCAAAAACATGAATCTTAAAATTTGACAACTGGTATAACTACCACTTTTCATGAGTATTTAAATGAGATTCCAATGCCATAAGTCCATAACCTCAGCCACATCCAAGGAACATTTTGAATTACAGAATAAATGGGGAACAAAAACTAAGAGTAAGAGGTAAGATGAGTGCTCAGGTAACAAAATCCTGTTTTGGGAGGATATTTGGTGTGGGAACACTCCCCTAAAGGATAAGTTCCCTTCTTTGTATACCCTTTCTTTGAATAAATTCAAGGTAATATCTTCCTTCCATGGATCTGAGGGTTCATGGAATTTGGGCCTAAGGAGGGGTTTGAAAGATTCATAAGTGAGTAGTGCAGACGAGATGTTCTCATTGTTATCTTTAGTCTTCCTAAATCAGTCTTGTGAGGTATTGATCAAAAAAAAATTTGTCTTGTGAGGATAGTAGAATTTGGTCGGAATCCCCCCAATGTTTTAAAAGTGCAAGAAGCAAAAAAGACGCAAGGACCATTTTGCGCTTGAGGCCCAAGGCGCAAGACGAGGCGTGCGCCTTTTTGAGGCAAGGCGCACAATTTAAAAAAAAAAAGGTAAAAATTCAAAAAAATTATAAAACATAATATTAATAAAAATATAAACTTAAGTTTTAAAATAAATGTTTTAAAAAAACTATTATCTAAAATTAAAATACATAAGCATAATATGTAAAGCATATTCAAATGAGAATTTAAAAATGAAATTAAACATATAAAACATTTTCAAGCATATAAAACCCACAATCTCTTTTATTCTCAATTGCATCAAGTAGCTAATGTGTGATATTACATTCCTAATTCTACGAGCTGCCTTTGTGCCACGCCCCTCGAGGCAAGCCCAAACAAGTCCATGTTAGGGTCTTAAATTCTTAGTTTTCACACAAAAAATAATGATTTTATAGTTTTAATTGCTTTTAAGATATTTTATGAGGAATGAATGGACAACATTACCAAATAGGGGATTCTCGAAGCTCCAATTTTGTGTGAAAACTAAGAATTTAAGACCCTAACATGGACTTGTTTGGGCTGGCCTCGAGGGGCATGGCACGGGCCCCCGACCCCACCGCCAAACTCAAAAAAAGGAAAAAGTGGCAAATTTTCAAAAGGCGCACGCCTAGGCTAAGGTGCAAGGCAGACCAGGCGTGCGCCTTTTGAATGGGTTGTGCCTAGGACCTGGGCGAGGCACCTACCCTAAAATGCGCCTCGCCTATGTGGCTAGGTGTGCCTTTTAAATCACTAAATCCCCCTCAGGGTTTTTCTCCTGTTCTTCGTTCTTTAATGCTGTACTGAAGTATCCTGTTGTTCCCGCTTCTTTTCTTGTGAAAGAAGTGTGGTCTATTCCTGTTGCACCAAAGGTTAAGGCTTTATGCTGGTAAGTGGTGCTCCAAAAGATCAATACCTTGGATGTGCTTCAAGGAAAAGGCCTTATTGGTGCCTGTCCCCTAACGTCTGTTGCCTTTAACTAAGGAATGGTGAGACGGTGACCCACCTATTTATATCCTGTTTCCTGTCCTTTTGTTTCTTACATTTGGGACTGTTTCGCTTCTCTTTTGGTTTGCATCTGGAACCCCCCATCATGTGTGCTAAGCCTTTTTTTACCCTAGCTTTTTCCTTCAACCAAAGAAAAGGGGTAGGGTGATGTGGAGAATAACAATAACAGCTGTAATTTGGTCGGTTAGGGAAAGAAACAACAGGATCTTCCAAGAGCAGGAAAAATCAAAGGAAGCAATTGTTGAGGGCATCACCATCAAAATTTTACATTGGCTGAAAATTCTGCATCTCTTCAAGGACTTCTCTTAAGATGATTTGGTTAGAGGTTAGAGTACTATAGATACTTCCTCCTCCACTTCTCATATAGTGCAGGAGAGTTGGTCCCCTTCTCTACAAGCTAGAGTAAAGCTGAATTTTGATGGAAGTTCTCTAGGCAATCCAGGTCCGTCAGGCATTGGGGGAGTTTTCAGAGATGAGGAAGGAAAAGTGTTGGCCCTCTTCTTGGGTCCTATTGGGATGGGAGACTCACTTCAGGCAGAAATAAAGGCCTTACTACAAGGTCTTAGACTGGCTAAGTAGTGGGGTATGCAACAGCTAGAAGTAGAAGATGACTCCAAATTGGTAATCGGCTGGAAGCAAGCAAGAAAGTTAGGTGCATGGCCTTATAGACAACCGTTAAGGGAAATTTTATACTTAGCAAGGGAGTTAAGGGTACAGTTTAAGTGGGTAAAAAGATCAGCAAATGGAATGGTCAGTGCTCTAGCAAAGCAAGGAGTAAACAGGGGGGCCTTATTTTGGGCTTGCTTGTAGACTTTTTATGTTTTTGGTCTCCTTAGCCATCCTTAGGGTCCTGACAGCTGTACCTTTTTAATCTTCTTAATGAAAGTTACTGTTTCCTATCAAAAAAATCTAAGAGTAAGAGCTCATTTAATAACAGATAAAGTGGCTGAACTGAAAAGCTTAATGCTTTGTCTTTTAGTGAATTACAGGTTTCCCTACCTTTTTCTTTCAAACCAAATACATCCTTAAGGAGGTCAAGGGCTCCTTAATGGCTGACACTGAAGTTCAATAGCTTACTATAATCTAGAAGACAATGTAATAAGTGGCCATGTGTATCTTTTATTTTTTTGATAAATAGCCATGTGTATCTTAATTCAAACTCTAGTCTACATTTGTTGCTAATCATAAATATCTTTTTCCCAAAATCCAAACTCTAGTCTACATTCAGATTACAACAGTCCTCTTTTTCTTTGATATTGCAAGTCTTCTTCCAAGTAGCTATATGTATCTTAATGCTAAACCTATAGTTTTTTAACATCAACCATGAAATGGTATTTTATTAACCATGATATTTGACAAAAACTGAAGTCAGGATACATAAATAATGGCCTAAGACTGACTAGTCATAAGAAAACCAGAGAGAATCACCCTGTTACAAGTTTCCCCTGGGCCCACTACCCCCCTATCTTCCCTTATGACCCTCATCAGCCACACTGCTTCCCAATCTCAGTGGCCACCAGAATAAGCAGTTCAGGTCTGACGCCAATGTCATTGCTTCTCTAACCAAGACTCTAATAGTCATCAGCCAATCACTGACTAGCAATCCTCTTCCACAGTCAATTCCAACCCGATGAGAACAAGAAGAAGGAGCTCTGCCCTCAGGTGTTACTTCCTCATGACCCCAAAAAGCTTAGGATAATGTTGCCACAACTCTCTAAAGTTCACCTTTTTCAAATAAGACTCCCATGCCTAATGGACCAAGTTGCCAAGACAGCATCCATAAAAGTAAGTTCAATTTATTCCAATTTTTGGTCCATCCATGTAGCCACTGCTTGCAGTCTTCTGGGGGCAAAACCTGTCACTGAAGACCATCTTTCAATATCCTAACTTCACAGTTACCATTTCTTTGTGATATTTAAAAAAAAAAAAGCAAATCTTCATATTGACCATTTGCACTCTGAAACAGCAAGACGGAAAATGGGTATCAAACAAGATAAGTCCAACTTGATATCATGAAGGAACAAATTTCAGAAAAATAATAAGCATGAGTACCACTTGGAGACGTTATACTTTATACATAATTAGTTGTCATGAAGAAAGAACCCACCACACCTTGATAGCTCATGGATTTGAAGTAAAATAATCACAGAAATCTTCATCGTCATCAAAACCTTTGTTTACTGTTTTTTTTCGATAAATAAAAATATTGTTTACTGTTCCATTATATCACAGTCCATTTCATCTCTTAATACATGTTTGTTAAGACCATTCTCTTGGCACCTTAGCCCATATAACTTCCAGCCTTCTTCTCACCATTGTAGAGCACTCAATCTGCACCAAAGTCCTCTTTCTCATAGTGTAACTAGTGCAACTAGTTATCATTGTTGCACATAAGCAAATCACGTTTATCAACTCTCTCTTATTTCATCACCTGTGGAGGAAACTCAAAGTTTCACAGATGTGTTAGTTTTTCTTTTGTCTTGGTCTGATAATCATCCAAGTGTTGACTCTCAACCAGTCCAAAAGTATTCAATAAACTCTCTTTTCTTTTCTTTTCTTTTCTTTTCTTTTCTTTTCTTTTCTTTTCTTTTCTTTTCTTTTTTTTTTTTGCTTGTAATGAGTATAAATGTAAAAAGGTATTCTGATATGGAAGAGGTTGAATACTAATACAAATGTTGCAAAGGGGGAAGCTGGCAATAAAGTAAATTACAAAATCAAACATAAGAAAAAGTGGAAATTGATTGACAAATACACACCAGCTCCAAAACAAGATTTAATTTGAAGAATAAATTGCATTTTTGATGAATTGCTCAAAGAAAAGGTTTAAGGATGACTTCCAGAAAGTGAAATCAGTATTATGGCTATTAACTAAAGTAGGAAAGATTTGATTGACAGGATAGCTAATATCAATTTAGAACTATTTATTCCACTACCATTCATAGTGACTGTGAAGTATATAAGAACAAATAAAAAAGATACTAATTGAAGTGCATTGCACGCAGGAAAGCAAAATGGATGATGAGATCCCTCTATCTTTTCTTTTTTATCATTTTCTTAAATAAAATAGTAACATAAAAGAGTTCATACACTTGTAATTAAATGGTTTGCCTCTCTTGCAGCCAACTTCCCCCTAGATTTTATTCTTATTCTTTTTCATTTGGCTACTAACTTGATGACCTTTCTGTATGTTGACAGTAATTTATTCCCTCTTAGAATATCAATGAAGAAACAGAAAGGGGAAAGAAAATAGTTATAGGTAACCAAAACAGGTCAAGCACCAATTTCAAATGCTGCATAAAGTTTAAGAACCAGATCTACCAAAATTTTCAATAGGAATTAACTTAGTTTGCGCACCAAATCAAGGCCCAACTACTGCAAGTCATTTCTTTCCGTTTACGGCAAACCAAATTCAATTACAAGAAAAAATATATTTCTATCCTCGCATCATTTAATTCCAAAACTCTCAAAGCTTAGTTTCCATATAATCCTGTTTACATACGGAGAAGAGGTGTGTATTCTCCTCATGTGTTTCTATTCGCCCTAGGGTGGAAAATTGAGTTACCAATTACATCTGATTTAATTCCTGAACCCCAATGAACCTCCGGATCCAAAGATCTGATCATCAAAACACAGAAATAAACCCACAAAACAACGAAGAAGTAGGGCCACTGTCCAATTCAATCCAATCACACCCAAATCAACCCAATCGAGAAAGAGACTCTAAAACAGATTCAAAGGGATAGATTCACTTACAACATTGCCAAGGGCGACGACATTTAAGAAAGTAGAGGCCCTCCGCGATGATGAGTTCTCCTCAATATCTTCATCTGCAAGCAGAGCACTTGCCTGCAACATCGACTCGGAGAGCTGAACCAACTCCTCTATCGCTTCCATGGCTGCCGTCTCTAGATCAAATTAAAAACTCCGAATCCCTAAGATCCCGACCAAAACAAAGGCAAAGCAAAACCTTACCAACGAGCAAACCCTCCCCACCCAGATCAGATTCACTAAGAAACGACCCAAAGAAAACCCTAGAAATCGAACTTCCTCCAAGATCCAGATCAGGGGTTCAGGCTAATCGCCGGAGATTCAAAGATATAAACAGGCAAAGATAAACAGGAGTTTTCGCGAGAAACAAAAATAAATAAATAAATCGAAATGGAGAAAAGGAAGCCCACCCCCTTCTCTCTCTTTTTGAATCTCTCTCCTCTTTTTAGTTTTTACTCGGGAAGAAATGAAATGCGAGAAAATAGAGTGCCACTTTCCTCTTCAGTCCAAATTATACTTTGTTGAATTTTATTAGTTATTGTTCCAAACACCCAGGGAGCGCGTCTTCCCTAAACGCTCGCCCAGGGATAATCAAACTATGAGTCCCGCCTGGCACCAACTTGCCACGTCACCAATCTGCCAGATTTCTTCATTTTGGCTACCACGATGTCACATCCTAGACTCCCCGCCCCGTAGGCCGATCAAATCGGCCACGCCATTAAAAATTTGTACGAGAGTAATGAGAGCGGTGTAACACAGCCAGAGTTGCCACGTAGCTCACTTGCATGGCCCGCAAAAAAAAACAGCCAAGCCAAGTGAGCTCCATTCGGCAGATTTGAATCTGCTGTTCTACTCGTAATGATTGACAAATCATAATACGCCACGTCAGATCATATAGCCCGCTTTCAGGCTATCGTGGCAGGCCAATCAGAGCACTTGCCCCGCTCCACGTGGCTAAACATTGAAAGGCAGAAGACATTTTAATGAGTGTCCATGTGTAACAGTAACGTAGATTCCAATCTCGAGAAGGAAAAGTGGGGATGTGGAGTGACGTAAGGTGGGATCCATGATAAGGGTGGGCGTCCGATGAGTGGTTAGGATTGATAAAGAAGCAGCAACCGACCAGCGACCAATGTAGGAAACAATGTCTCATGTCTGATCCACGAAACCGAACGAGGAAGGTTCCAACTTCAAAACTTGCAAAAATTCAAAGTCCGCAAGGAACGACCTTTTGAGCTCGGACGGTGCGTGCAATGTAATAAATAACAATCTTCTGATAGCGCTACAAACGGTATCCGTATCCGATTGTCCGAATTATTAGAGGATGATTGGGTCAAATATGGATTACCCCATTCCTATCTCATATAAATTTTGGTGGCACTTGATAAATTTGAAAATTCAGATCTAAAAAATTAAACAGATATTAAAAGTGTCTTAAATAAATCTGAAAATATGTATAAATGCTTTTTTATTTTTTAGAGAATCTGAATCTATAATTTATTTGTGTTGGATCAACCTTTTACCGTCTAAAATTTACTGTTTTTACAATTTTATCCATATAATTGGAAATATTGAATTCAATTTGCATTATCTCATAAAAAATAATTTTCAACCTCAAAATAATATTAAAACAATACAAATAATAAATAATAAATTAATAATTACTAATTAATAAATGAAATGATTAAAATTAAAAATAATTAATGACTATAAAAATATTAAAATAATTAATAATTACACAAATAAAAACTAAATTAACTTTTTAAAAATTAATGAAATAATTAAAAATTACTAGCTAATATAGATAATTAATAAATAACACAAGTGAATTAAATAAAAATTAATGTTCAATAAAAAAGCATAAAAATAATTAATAATTAATACAAATAATTTATAATTAATAATTAAAAAATATTATTATTATTCATAGAATCACCGTTGTTGCATGTTGTAGCGGCGATGGCAGTGGTGGGAAGATAGGGGAGGGAGAGAGATAGCGACCGCTGCAAGTTGTAGTGGCGGTGGCGGGAAGACGGGGCGAAGAGAAAGAGAGAGAGAGAGAGAGAGAGCAAGAGCGAGAGAAGACAGAGGTAGAGAGAGTTGCTACAAGTTGTAGCGGCGGTAGCGGGAAGACAAGGTGAATAGAGAGAGAGAGGGAGGTGAAGGGAAGGGAAGGGACATCCATCGAATGGATGGCCGAGCCATGCAAAAAGGTTGGCAAAATTTCAAAAATTTTCTCTCTCCCTTCCCGGAAATCGTATTCCCTAATTTAGAAAATTGTATTTTCAATGTTTGTTCTTAATGCTAAAATCAGACCATATCTGAAACCAAAAGGGAATGAGGGATATACTTGATACGAAGCAACAGTAACTCTCAATGCAGGTGTTCACGCACAAAGAGAATATCAAAACCTACTTCCACTGAATATGACACAATGTGTAGTGAAGTAGGATCAGCAGGATGGTTTTTCAGCAAAAACCTGAATTTTTTAGCAATAATCGAGCAAAGGATGGTGAGCACCACTTTAGATTACTTCTTCTACCAAGAAACAATATCAATAACTCTTGTTGATCATATCTACAAGTGGAGATCGAACTAGGTAGGGGTGGCAAAAATTGGGGAAGAATTATGCAATTTATTGTTGTGTGTTTAATCTGAAGAATTCGCCCCTATTTATAGCATTCTTTGGACCAGCCTCTTAATCTAATTATAAGAGTGTTTCCTAATCCAAATCTTATATTTGGATCTGGACACTTAAATGGATAAGACTTATCTTATCCTTCAGCTAATCCTAATCAGTTTAAAACTGAATTCGCCCCTTTTTAATTAACTAACTCAAGCCCTGATGGAGCGCAATCCGGCCGGTCCTAGCTGTCGACGTTCTTACCTCTGGCTGGAGCGGAAGGTGCCTGAAAACGGGGGAGAAAGCGAGTATCTCCGGGGGGGAACCCGATGAGAGTGCTCCGAAGCTCAAGTTAGTATCTTCTCAAAGGCAAGATAATAAACCAGATAGCGCAAAGTTATCACATACCTCCTTCTTGGGGGGAAGAGAGCATTTTATAACCACTTTGCGCACTCACTCCCAAGCTCCTGTCAGGTCGGGCATCATTACCTCTGCACTTCTGCCAGTTCGGGTGTCATCACCTCTGCTGGGGCAGACAACTGCCATTGCTCTCTTTGTCGGAGCCGTCTCTATGACTGGAGGTGGCGGTGGCAGGTGGGCGTTGAAGTGCGGCTGTCAAGCGTCAGATCCTAAGTCAGTCAGGTGCGCTGCCTCAAGATACGGACTCCTTTGGTGTCAGGTACGGTTGTCCAGTTCGGCGGCCTGGAGCCAAAGTGTTGGAGTGGTGTGCGAGGTGAAGTCTTGAGTTCGGATAGAGGTGTGGCCCGAACTGCCCTGGGGCGGGCCAGTTCGGGTTTTTGCCCCTTGCGCTCCTCGTAAGGCTCGAGGTCAAAGGGGGAGTTTGGGCTCCTTTTGGGGAGCTCGGACTGCTGGTTCCTCCTCTCGGAGCTCGCGCCTCGAGCGTACTGCCGTGCCGAGCTGTTGCTTTTGCCACGTGTTGAGTGGTCAAGAGGTCGGGCCAAATCTTCCTTCATCAATTGCCCCCCACTCCTCGCGCTAAGGGGCTTGCCCTGGCGCGGGGATTTTGCGAGGTGGCAAGTGGATTTGACCCGTACTTTGAACCGGTTTACTGATAGTGCGAAGTGTGCGTTCGTCAGGAGATCTCCGGGTTTCTCGAGCGCCAAAAAAGTCAGGGGATGCGCCAGTTCGTCTTTAAATGCTGGGAGACGTCACAGCACGTATTTCAAAATTTAAAAAACGCGTGGCTGGGAGACGTGACAGCGGGCGTTATTTCAAATTTGAAAAATGCGTCGCTGCTCCTTTAATGCGAGGAGACGTACGCCGACACTGCTTCAGTTTCAAAAGACATGCGACCAATCACGTCTCGGTCTTAGGAGGCGTGCGGTCAGCTTGATCGTGGGCCATTGGATTTGCCTCGATTAGAACCGTTGGTTTTCGATCACCGTTGGTATAAATGGTGGGGGACCCCCAGTCGCTTTCCATTGCCATTCTCCTGCATTTGCTTCTTGAGCTCGCATCCAAGTTCCAACTCGCGTCCAAGTCTTTTAGCTCGCGTCAACCTTCCGTAGTCCATTTGCCTTTCATCGGGTGAGTCGGTGCTTTCTTCCTGGTATTCTTTTCTTCCCGATGTCTAGCTCGAATAGCTCAGACAGTTCTTCGAGGGGGTCAGATGCAGGTTCTACGAGCCGAGCTGTAACCCCCAATAGCCTTAGTGAACCCGAGGTAGAGCTCGAGGAGGAACTCAAGGAAGAGTTCGAACTCGTAGGCCGAGTCGCCTCGGGTAGTTTGGCGTCCTCCTCCCGTCGAGGTCGGACGTTGGACAAGTTTGGGCCCTCAACCATGATGCCTGAGGGGCTTTACTCCCTTATCACCCAGTTCAACCTGCCTAGGGAGTATACTTACTTTATACCCTCGGGCGACTTCCCTTGGGAACACGGTCCTAACGAGATCGTGATATTCTGGGAGCAGCTCGCCGCCGGGCTGCGCCTACCTTTCCACCCCCTCATCGTCGAGGTTATGAACCACTTCGGCGTTACCGTTGGTCAGCTCCACCCGAATTCTATCCAAAATTTGGTTGGGATTATCTCCCTCTTTTGCGAACAGATTTTGCCTTTAGACCTTGAGATCTTTTCCTCCATTCTAATGCTTAAGAAGCAAGCAGGTCCCCTTCCCGGGCGTAGGCGGGCGTACTACCTATCTCCTCGTCCGGGTTTCAAGCTTTTACATGATCTTCCCAACAAGGTCCCGACGTGGAAACGGGACTACTTCGGAGTGCAAAGTGCAATGGGGTGACCGTTCCAAACCAGGTGGGGGATGGCTGCCCCTGATGCCGGTGTTACATTAGATAGGGAGACGGCGAAGGGCCTCCGGGAATGGGCCCGGCTTGGGCTAAAATGCCACCATTATCTGACGGAGGCCAAGCTCATCCAGGCCGGCCTGAGTTCGGATAGGTTCCTTGCTCAGAGGCTTGCCTTTTGTTTTGCTTTTCGTTCTTTTGTTTTTCTGATGCCGAGCTCTTTGTGCAAGTGTGATGGACGCAGAGAAGACTCATGGCAGGAACCTGTTTCATGCCATGAAGAGGAGGAAGCGAGTTGCCAAATGGACTCGTGCCGAACTGCCCTAAGATACGGGGAGCCCGAGGTGCCAGGCTACCCGCCAGCGGATCCACCCAAGGAGCCCGAGATGGCCCCTCCCGTACAAGAAGCGACAGGGGCCCCTTACGCCGAGGCTGCTTATACGGGGGCTCCTTATACTGAGACCGCTTATACGGGGGCTCCTTACACCGAGACCGCTTATATGCGAGCTGGGCCTTCAGGCTCGGGAGGCCAAGGCGAGTTCAGGAGCGTGTTGTCACCGAACCACGCTCTTCAAAAAAGTAGGGAGGCCATTTACCCCGAGGAGGTCGCGGCTTGGACCGAGCTTCCTTTGAACCATATAGTCGGGCGTGCTGCCTCTCATGCCATGGTGGTAAGTCAGCGACTTCTTGTTGGGCTCCTTGTCATTACCTTTCTCGCTGTTGCTCATTCTCGTTATTTTTCCTTTTGGTAGGTGAACTCCTCCATCCATGCCTTAGCAGCCCAAGCGGAGAGGAGCTCGAGGCGAGCACGAGCTGCCGAAGCGGCTTCTCGCGCTGCCAAAGCGGCTTCTCATGCTGCACAGGCCACGATGGCGAGGTCTCAAAGAGACACCGAGGCCATGGGAGTGGTGGTGAAGCATATGGCGGACCTGAGGCTGGACTTGCAGCATCAGGTCGAATACCTTCAAGAGGATATTAGGGAGAAGACAGAGATCTTTTCTCAGGGCATCGATGATGCCAAGAAGAAGGCCGTTGAAGACTATATTGCCCCGCCGCGCTTTGACGACCTGATGGTGGGCTCGTACAGAAGGGGTTTTAAACTGAGCCAGTGGATGATCAGGAATACGTACCCCGATCTCGACATCAGCGTCATAACTACTTCGCGCATTACTCAGGAGATGGCTAATGCGGCTGATGGTGAACCGGATTCCGAGGATGAGGCAGGACCCTCGGGTATCGTCGACGTGCCTTTCGAGGGTGAGGACTGAGATTGTCAGACTGTTTGGGATGTAAACATAGTTTTTTTTTTGGAATGTAAACAGTGTTTTGTAATGAAACGTTCTTTTGACTAAGTTGTTGTCACCCTCTTTTTCTCGAATTGACTATATTGCCGAACTGACCATATGCTTCTGATAATGAGATGCCAAGGTCCTTGTTAGCTCGTTATCGTTTTGCCTTTGCGTGTCCATGAAGAGGTGACTAAGTCTTATGGTGTCGAGGTCCTTGTTAGCTCGTCATTCTAACCCTCAGGCTCTGATAGTGACTCCTAGTCCACTTCGCTTAGTAATTTATAGGTAGTATCGTCTTAAGTTAACGACGTTCCATGCTCGGGGTACTTGTTTGCCCTCTAATGTTTTGAGCTCGTATGCTCCCCCGAGCGCCCTCTTTATTCGGTAGGGCCCTTCCTAATTCGGTCCAAGTTTGCCCACGCCGGGCTCGGGTGCCATGATCTTACGGAGAACTAGGTCACCAACGCGGAAGTTCCGCTTTTTTACTCTGGCATTGTAGTATCGAGCTACTCTTTGCTGGTAAGCTACAGTTAGGATGTACGCGAGGTCTCTTACCTCGTCCAATAGGTCGATGTTGGTACGTAGCTCGTCTCCGTTTGTCTGATCATCGTATGCTTCTAGTCGCAGTGTAGGTACTTCGATCTCCGCCGGGATTACCGCTTC
>NW_010729167.1:1127805-1167445 GCF_000365185.1 Nelumbo nucifera
TCGGCGGCCTGGAGCCGAAGTGCTGGAGTGGTGTGCGAGGTGAAGTCTTGAGTTCGGGTAGAGGTGTGGCCCGAACTGCCCTGGGGCGGGCCAGTTCGGGTTTTTGCCCCTTGCGCTCCTTGTAAGGCTCGGGGTCAAAGGGGGAGTTCGGGCTCCTTTCTCCTCTCGGAGCTCGCGCCTCTAGCGTACTGCCGCGCCGAGCTGTTGCTTCTGCCACGTGTTGAGTGGTCAAGAGGTCGGGCCAAATCTTCCTTCATCAAGCCCAGTTCGAATTGGGCCTTGGGCCCATTAAGCTTATGTGATCACTTACTCTTTAATCTGCTGCCAACTTGGCTCACTTTGTATGGCGTGAGACCCTAACATTGATATATATACATCGTTCACATGGGTTCAGCCCAGCGTTTGTTACAAGGCCTGGTCGAATTCACTGTGGGAAACAGTGAATCCCTAAGTCCATCACCATTGGTTCTTAATGGGCCCAACATTTACACTAAATGGTTATTGGATCCAGATATCTTATGAATGCTTAAGGACTATGGGCAGATGCAAGATTAGCCCATCAGGTATTACCCTCAATGGTCTACACTTAACCTCTAAGTCCATAATGATCATACACTGCCCGACAAGAGAGGACCTCTCACTCTGTTGCAAGGTACAGTGTTGCACTCTCTACTCACATGGATCACGGGAATTAAAACCTTTTGCAAACAATTTGAAACCATAATATATAAGTATATCTATATATAAATATATTTTGCAAAACCAAATTTCAAACACATTTGAAATCCACTACCAGCAGTTTAGGTTCCATCAGAAAGAGTGCATTTCCCCGATCATTCACTTTGTCCGACAAAGGGACTGATCTTGTTACTATGATTATCCACTCAGATGAATTCTCGAACTGTCCCAACATACTCAGTTTTTTACCCCATCTAAGGATCTCACTGATTGGCACATCAAAGACAACCAAATCCGACACCTAGTGCAATACCATAATTGAGTACAGGGGTCAAGTGTAACATTTTAGTTTTGCCCATCTGTCTCTAAGGTCCAGGGTAATACTGGAATTTGGTCCGGTTTAGGGTTTTAAGAAAACTCACACTGCATGTACCTCAGGTCTCACCCTAGCAGCTGAGACAAGCCACCCCAACCAACTTGGTGGTACATTAGTGTCAGCTTTGATAGGATAGACCTCCCTAGATCTATCCAACGATTGTGAATGTTCTAAACTAATACGAGTCTCATAAATGTTCAGTTATGGGTAAAAACACAGAAGCACACTATAATGATATGAATCAATTATGTACTTTATTCATTTAAAATAAATGTCAAAAGATACATCAATCTGATTGGAGTTAAGGGCATAACTGTCAAATAGTTCACACTTGCACTTAGGTCCAATTGAATACAAGCCGGAGTCCCATACTTTTCACGTGTTTCTCAAACATTTTCTATGTAAGTGGCTTAGTCGATGGGTCTGTCACATTCTCCGCTGATACTACCCTTTAACATCAATCTCCCGTACATCCAGTGTTGTCACATAACAGTGGAGTGGGTGATGTGCTAAATTCCAAATTTTAGAATGAACACCTTCATTCATTAGGCAACCTTACTTACGGCAATGTGCTTGGCTTGGGTTGTGGAATCTACTATTTTTACTACTCAAGACTCCATCGCGAAAAATGTAACCAGATGTAGACATTTATCATCTAGGTCTGATTAGAAGTCGGAATCAGTATATCCGATGATCTATAGTGAACTACCGTCGAATCCCAAACAAAGCTCGTTTTGTCATTCGAAGGCATTTTAGTATGTGTTATACAGCTATCCAGTGTTTTTGCCCTGGTTTAGATTGGTATTATTTACGACATTCACTGCCTGAGCAATGTCAGGACGAGTGCACAACATGACATACATGACGCTCTATATGACTGAGGCATAGGGAATTTCTTTCATGCCCTCAATCTCCTCGGGTGTCTTGGGAGACATACCCTTGGAGAGAATGACTCTGTGCCTGAAATGAACGTTTCATTTTTTGGAGTTCTCCATACTGTATCTCTTGACAATTTTGTCAATGTAAGTAGACTAGAATAATCCAATTATCCTCTTCGATATATCTCTATAGAGTCAAAGTCCCAAGATATAGGTGGTTTCTCTAAGATCTTTTATTGAGAATTGCTGTGAAAGCCACACTTTCATCGTAATTAACATTTATACATTATTCCCAATGAGTATAATATCATCTACATACAGAACCAATAACATAGCCTTATTCCCATTGTTTTTCCTATAAACACAGGGTTCATCCAGATTTTGCTCAATGTCAAATTATTTGAGAATATAGTCAAATCGGATGTTCAAACTCTTAGAAGCAAGATTCAATCCATATATGAATCGATTAAGTTTGTATACCATGTGTTCCTAACTTGCATTAACGAATCCTTTAGACCGTTAGACACAACCAGATGTATAGGGCCTTTGTCCAAATGGACAAAACCCATTGGGCAAAGTCTGACCCACTTGACCCCGTGTGGGCAGGGCCCATTGGACAAAGCGTTGATCGGCTGACTTATCTCCTTGTGCTTGTTGGACATAAACCGTTGGACAATCTTAGTCAGTCCGCCCTCTGCATCTGGTTTAGCCGATCTACAGAGCCGTTCTTCGCCGTATCCGAAACAGTTTGCCTTCTTGTGAAAGTGACCTGACCCGGGCCGTTGTCGGTCTTAACCGGCCCATTGGTGTCGACATTGGTGTGGGTCGGCTTGCCTTTCAGTAGGTGTGACCCCGATCGGCCGAGACGAACTTGGCCGTAGCCGGTCCACCTAACCGGCCAGGGTACAGGCAGAGTCTTAGCCCGATGGACAAAGCAAGGTTCCTGGTTTGATGGACAGTCGTTCGGTCCTCCTCGCTCAGTCTGTCATAACTCTCTCCCTCTCTTTCTCTTGTATCTCTCACCCTCCCTCTCGCTCTCTCTACCTGCCTCGCCCTCCGTCTGTTCGTCTCTCTCCTCTCCTCCTCGCTCAGTCTGTCATAAAACTCTATCTCTCTCATATCTCTGACTGTCTCTCTCTCACCCTCCCTCTTTTTCTCTCTCTACCTGCCTCCCCCTCCGTCTGTTCGTCTCTCTCATCTCCGTCTGTTTCTGTCTTCCCTCTCTCTAATATCTCTCGCTCTTTCTCTCTCACCCTCCCTGTCTCTCTCTCTACCTGCCTTCCCCTTCCATCTATTCGTCTCTCTCATCTCCGTGCGCTCTGTCTCTCTCATACCTCTCGTTGTTCCTCTTTCCCTCTCTCTCTCTCTCTCTCTGTGCTTGTGCGTCTCTCTCATTTCGGTGCGGTCTGTCCCTGTCACACCTCTCTCTTTTGCTCTTTCCCTCTCCCTCTCGCTGTGTCTATCTTTTCTCTCTCCCATATCTTCCGCTCTCTCTCTCTTTCACTATTGCTCCGTGTATCTCTCTAGCAGGCTCGGTCTCCCTCTGTGGGTTTCTCTGGATCTGGATTCGGTCGAAGGTCGCGGTCCAAGCTTCTTTCTCTTTTGCTCCTGTTCTCACTCGGTTAGTCTCTCTTCCTCTTTCCCCCTTCCTCTGTGCGTGTCTCTGTCTTTTCTCTCTCTCATGTCTCTCGTTCTCTGCTTTTCCCTCTCTCTCACTGTCTGTCTGTCTGTCTACTCGCCTCTCTCTCCTGTGTGCCTCTCTTCTTTCAGTGTTGGCGGTGGAGCGCGATATGTTTTTTTTTTTGTTTTTTTCCTACTTGCCTCTCTCTCCGTCTGCGCGCCTCTATGATCTGGTCCAAGCTTCTTTCGGTGTTGGCGGTGGAGCGCGGTATGTTTTTTTCCTCTTTATTTGTAGTTTCTGTTGTTTATTTCCCTTTACATTGTTATCTTCATATATTTTCTCGTCCATTCGTTTTTATTGCCTTTCTTATACTAACGTTTTCGTTCTTGCTTTGCCTACGAGGGTATCGTTGCGTTGGCCGGTGGCGATGGTGTGGGTTTGGTGTAGCCGTATGGTATGATGGGCAGAGCCCAATGGGAAAATGGAGGTTGCCTGGATAGACGGGCAGGCTTTGCTATAATGATGTTTTTTCCAGTGACGCTCGATGATCGTGCTGTGTCTGCCCTCTCTCGGTTTCGGTGTTGCTGCTCGATATAATTTGTGACTATTACTCACTCCTTTTATTTGAACGTTTCTTAGTTTACTCTCCTGCCTATAGATCTGCCTATTGGGATCCGTTCCATCTCTCTTCACGCTTTCTTTTTCCTTTCAGAGTATCCAGATTAATGGCTTTAGCCACCTTCGAGCCTTATTTATCATCCTTACTTTGTCCTTGTCGGTGCCCATTGTTGTCCTGAAAGTGTCACACATGAGAGATCTTTTTGCTTTGCTTTCTGCAAAGTCAGGGGAGACACTGGGCAAAAAGGAGAGTATGTGTTATCTCTACTGTCAGGTTTTATCCTATTTGCACCCTCCAGGCTCGCCACGAGTGCGACTGTTTGTTTCTTGCATGCACCGCCCATAGTGAATGGTGTTTTTCTTCATTAATGCTTCTCTGTAGTTGTAATCATGCACCTGTTCATGTGCGTTCAACCTCTCGTGTTCCACACTCCTATGTCTCCAGTCTCCACATTCTCTAAATGTTGATTTCTTTTGGGTTCAATTTCCGAAGTTATCTGATGGGTCCAATTAGAGGTCTTAAATTCTTTTTTGGGTTCTCCATCGCAGAGCAATAAATTCTCTCGATTCACGCATGAAGAGAGCTTATTTTGTTTGTCAAATTTATTTGATTTACACCGATTTGAGTTTCTTTCCACATGAAACTCTGTCATGGGTTTATTGCTTCCTTCAGTTTCCAAAGTTTTTCCATTGTTTGAAGAGTCTGATTCATTTGGGCTCTTACTTCCTTCAGTTTCCAATGTCATTTGGGCTCGCGTGCATCTTCCTTTTCTCTTTTTTGATTTCCCCATGGCATATGTAATCACTGGAGCTTGCTATTTGAATTTTATCCGTTAAGTTCTTCAACATTTTTTCCACTTCAGCTGCCCACGGCTTACGTTTTTCTCCATTTACATTAAGGCTCCATTCCTTTTTATTAATAGCATTAAAGAAAAGACATAAGGGGCCACCATGAATGGTTTTTTCCTGATCCTCACAATTTATGTAGATGGTCTGAGAATCGTTACACTCTGAGTGATCCTTACCTTTAAGCTGTACTGGATTTGTACCACAAGTATTGGCATTCCCCACTTGGGTTTTTATCACCTTCGATTTCCTGGTTATTGCATAACTCTTTCCTTTCCCCTTTTTGTCTGGATTTCCTATTTTTTAGGATTTTTCCTTAGGAAACTTTTGATAATTTCAGGCATTTTTTCCTGCATGCAAGCATTATTTTTTATAATTTTAAACGGATGGCTATCTTCCATCTTTACTTTATGCAAAGCATCAGATTTGTCGAAGGTTTCCTTTCTTGATTTGCTTTGAACTTTTTTTCCATCATCGATGACTTTCAGTTCTCTAGCTAAAATCAGAGCTTTTTTTTTTGTGTATTATTCATTGATAATTCAAATATAAATACATGAATACAGCCACCGAACTCCGAAGCTTATGGCAACTAGAACTCCTAATACAGGGATTCAATCTTTCCTATCCTATCTCAACTATTCATCATGATAAGGAAAGAAGATATATACATTAACAGACTCCTAATCTTAACACCTCCCCTCACGTTGGAGCATGCAGATTGTGAATGCCAAACTTGCGGAGAAAGTATTCAAATTTTCTGTGACTCAATGCCTTTGTAAAAATGTCAGCCAGTTGAACGGTAATCGACACGTAAGTAGGACGAATGCAACCATTTTGAATTTCATCACGTACAAAATGGCAATCAACTTCAATATGTTTCGTACGCTCATGAAATACTGGGTTTGGCGCAATATGCAAGGCTGCCTGACTATCACTATAATTGCATTGGGTTTGAATGCGTAACTCCAAGAGCCAATAACAATCCTTTCAGCCATTTTAATTCACACGTGCCGTGGCCATAGAACGACACTCTGCTTCCGTTGAAGAACGAGCCACAATGTGTTGTTTCTTGGTTTTCCAGGAGATCGACGATTTTTCAAGTAGAATAAACCATCCAGATAGAACGTCGAGATAGAGGACAGCTCGCCCAGTCTGAATCACACTATGCATATAACTGCAAGTCACAATTTGAACGCAAGAGAATTCTTTTACTAGGATTTCCTTTCAAGTAGCGCACCACTCGCAGTGTAGCCTCTCAATGTCTTTCTTGCGGTTACTGCATAAATTGGGACAGAACATGCACACAATAAGACAATTCATGATGAGTTGTCGAGAGATAAATAAGCCTGTCCACCAAGTGCCTGTATTTCTTAGGATTAGATAAGATAGGTCCATCTGTCAAGGCGAGATTGTGATTCTGCTCCAGAGGAAAAGGAGTAGGTTTTGCACAAAGTAATCCAACTTCAGAGATAATATATAGACCATACTTTCGTTGAGACAAAAATTCTTGTTGAGTTTTGGGCAATTTCAATGCCCAAAAAATATTTTAATGGTCTAAAGTCTTTCATATGAAAGCAGTCATTCAAATATTTTTTGAAGACTTGAATTGCCATACGATCATTACTTGACACGATAATGTTGTCCACATACACGAGAATAAGCACATGCACTATCTCGACGAAAGGTGAATAGGGAGTAATCTGAACATGATTGCTGAAACCTATATGTCTCAAAGGCTGTGGTTAATTTAACAAACCAACATCACGGCGCTTGTTTCAAGTCATACAGAGATTTTCGCAATTGACACACCATACCTGATTTATCTGACTGAAAAGCAGGAGGCATTCACATGTAGACTTCTTCATAAAGGTCACTGTGCAAGAATGCATTATGTACGTCCATTTGATGAACCTCCAAATTTCTAACTACTGCGACTGCAAGAAAGGTATGGACATTAACTAGTTTTGCAACTGGGGCAAAAGTTTCATTATAATCAATTCCCTCAATCTGTTTGTTCCCAAAAATCATGAGACGGACTTTGTATCTTTCCACTGTCTCATCAGCGTTATATTTGATTCAATACACCCATTTGCATCCTGTGGCTCGTTTTCCGGATGGCAAAGGCTTCACGGTCCATGTCTGATTATTTTCAAGAGCCTGTATTTCTTTTTGCATTGCATCCCTCCATTTTTCATTCTTTACGGCCTCAGCAAAAGAAGTAGGTTCAAGTCCTGCAGTAATAGCTGCCAAGAAAGCACGATGTCGACAAGAAAAACTGTTACATTTCACCTAGTTATTTATGGGATAAAGACTACAAGCAGAATGTGATTGGCCAAGTGAGCTTGCAAAGGGATGCGGAGAGGGACTCAAGCGCTGTGTGGTGTGAAGCACATAATCTCTCAACCTTGTGGACTGCTGTTTCTGTCGATGCCCACGCCCCAAATGAAATTCAGAGTGTTGCTATTTTTCAACATCGCCACCCCTCTGACATCAGAACTGTCTCCGATTGCATTTTCTGTGGTGGTGTCACAAGAATGCATGGGTTCACCAGCATTTGAATTTGGGTCTACATGGGTTCCTTCTACCCGGACTCCTTCAGCGAGTTCACCTCGCTGGGTAGTCTCCATCTCACCATTTTGCTAGTCCAGGTAAACAAGTGGATGGTACCAATACCTCATCTGTCCCACCTATTCCACAATTAAATTGACATTGTGCTTTGTTCGGCTGTGCATCCTCCTTGTGTGCATACGAGAATTCATGCCTTAAAAAAAATAACATCTCTTGATGTAAAGAACATGTCAGACTCTAAATTATACAAACTCTATCATTTCTTTCCAAAAGGATACCCAACAAAAACACACCGTCTGCTCCGACTGACAAATTTATCCTCTCCATGTCCATGATTGTACGCATATGCTAAACAACCAAAAACTCACACATTATCATAAGAAGGTCGCCCAAATAGCATTTCATAGGGAGTCTTTCCCTTCAACAGAATGAACGGTGTCCGATTGATCAAATAACATGCGGTCAAAACACATTCCCCCCAAAAATCAATAGGCAAGTTAGCTCGAAAGCGCAAGGCTCGGGCAACATTGAGTATGTGGCGGTGCTTACGTTCAACCCTCCCGTTTTGTTGAGAGGTCTCGACACAAGTGGTTTGATGAATAATACCACTTTTAGCAAAATAACTAGCCAAGCAAACAAACTCAGTCCCATTATCAGTATGGATTACCTTTACAGGTTTGTTAAATTGCCTTTGAACTATAGCAAAAAAATTTCGAAGAACTCGTCCCACTTTTGTCTTATCAACCAGAAGATAGATCAAAACGTCTCTAGAAAAATCGTCTACTATGGTCAAGAAATAATGAGCACCATAAGAGGTTGCAGTTCTATAAGGACCCCACAAATCACAATGAATTAATTCAAAAATATCGAATGCTTTATTATTATTACTAGAAGCAAATTCTTCTCGACATTGTTTAGCTCGGAAGCATACATCACAACTCTTAATACTGTCATCATTATTATTCTTAGTGCTAATAAAAGGCATCAACTTAACAATTCTATAAGAAGGATGCCCTAACCTTTGATGCCAAATATCCCACGTTCTGCTCTCTGTAGTTTTCATTGCTCTTGTTGATGTAATGCTCCGAAAATAATAGAGTTCCTCTCGTTGCTCACCCGCTCCAATCAGCATCTTTGTAGTGCGGTCCTGTATCACATAGAATTTATTAGTGAACTGGACAATACAATTCGATTTCTCAATCAATTGCGATATAGAAAGTAAATTGCAATTCAAACTAGGCACATATAAAACATTAGTCAGTTTTAGATGATCGTCCAGTGCAACTGTGCCTTCTTTCTCTGTTATTGTCGCTTTCCCGTCTGGTAGCCCGACATAGCACGGAATGACATTCTTTATGTCTCTCATCGACTCGAGGCTTCCTGTCATATGATGAGAGGCCCCTGTGTCTATTATCCATTCTGACAATTTTTGCTTATCACTTAGTCGTTGACTCCCCTCTTTCTATGTGTTCAGAAGGTTGAGTAACATGTTCCACTGCTCACTATTCAGTCCATTTAACCCAGTCTTGGTTGCATCAATTGGTTCTCCTTGAGACGCATTGCATTGCGCAGAGGTTTGGCTGTATTGGCCTTGACTTGGCCGCCACGTCCTTTTCCTCCTGCCCCTGCTCCTTGTTTTTGTCCACCACGCCCTCGGTTTGTTCCACGGGCATTATTTTTTGGCCGATCACCCCACCATTCAGGGTAGCTGATCAGTTGGAAACAAGACTCTGTATCATGGCCTGCCTTGTTGCAGTGAGTACATACCCACGTTCTTGTCTTTGCCTTCGCTTTGCCTCTTCCCTGCGTGGGCTGCGAAGGCCACAGCTTCAGTGTTCTCTTCCTTTGCTCTAGTTATGGTTTGAGCTTGCTCCTCTTGAATTACTATGGCATAGTCTCGATTCAAACTTGGCAAGGGTTCTGTACTCGGTATATGCGAACACACACCTTCACAGACCGTGTCATCTAGCCCCATCAAAAATTGAAGTTTCTCTTCATCTCGCTTCTTATCCCATGCCCTGCTTATGTTGCAGCTGCACTTACCACATTGACAAGTGGGATATTGCTCATAATTTCCCAATTCCTCCCAAATCATCTTGAGTTTGCCATAGTAATTCAGAATCGTCATTCCTCTTTGTTTGCAATTCGCCAGCTCGGATTTGAGTTGTTGAACTCGTGGTCCATTACCAATAGAGAATCGCTCCTTTATGTCGTCCTAGAGCGTCTGCGCAATCTCAGTGTACGTTACGGTTGAACGCAAATTAAGTTCAATCGTATTCAGAATCCATGACACAAGCATGTAATTCACCATCCATCAATCTTCCAATTCCACCGAATCATCCGAAGGTTACTTTACCGATCCATCGGTGAAGCCGAATTTTTTCTTGGCTCGCAGCGCCGTTCTTATTGCTCGAGCCCATTCATCATAGTTGTCGCCTCTAAGCTGGATCTGTGTGATAATGCTACCTGGATTGTCATTGGTTGATAGAAGGTAGGGCGAGATTACATTCCTTGTCAATTGACCACTGCCCTGTTCTTTTTCTCTGTTTTCGGCCATACCGACTACTATGTCTGAAAGTCCACCTCAAGAACTACTTCGAGGACACCCCTGCTATGTCGCACATGAGCTATTATAACAGATCTGACAGGTGTTCTCAGCTGTTGCTCGAGCTGGGCTGGTTCTAGCTGTTGGAGTCTCGGTGGGCTGATGTCGTACTTCACAAGTCTTGACAGAAATCCAAATCCCCAAAAAAAAAAACAAAAGGGAGTTGAGCTTCAGAAAGGCCTCCAGTCCTTATAAAAGCTGCTCTTCGGATTTGGGATTGCAGTGACCGAACTCGCGAGTCATCCGCAACCAACCGCTTCTGAAGCTTTTGCTCAAAAAAAAAAAAATATCGCTGGTAATAGATCGCTACCACTGGAACGATTCCCGCCTCTCAGTGTTCGCTAAAGGGGAGAAACTGCCGCTTCTGCTGGTTGCCCAAAAATAGAAGACGACCGCTGGTAATAGATCGCCGTTACTGGAACGACTCCCACCTCTCAGTGTTCGCTAAAGGGGAGAAACCGCCGCTTCCACTAGTTGCCCAAAAACAGAAGACGATTAACAGTTTCAGCAAAACTGAACTTCTGTAGAAGAGGAAGACCAAAGAACTCTGCAGAGTTCTTGTCTAATATGCGAGAACCAGAGCTCAGAACGGACCTGCCGGTTACAGCCTTGGTAGGACAAAGGCGATGATCGAACTTTGCGGAAGACAGAGTGTCGAACGGAATCTGGAGTGCAAAGTCTGTTCTTTCCCGGCACCAAATAATGTCGCTGCCGCCACTGATCTCGAGAGGTCTTGGAACATAGACCTCTCACTTCCGTTTCGAAGCTCTGATACCATGTAAAACCAGAGCTCTTCTAGTTTGTTTTTTCTGTGTATTATTCATTGAGAATTCAAATATAAATACATGAATACAGCCACCGAACTCCGAAGCTTATGGCAACTAGAACTCCTAAGCTTATAGGGACTCAATCTTTCCTATCCGAACTATTCATGATAAGGAAAGAAGATATATACAAAGAGGATATATACGTGAACGGACTCCTAATCCTAACAAATTAGCTTTTAAGCTCGCCTCTTAAATTTTTTCCTCGACCCTTTTACTCCCATTACATCACAGCCTATCCTGCTACAAAAATATGAATCTAGCTTAAAAAGAACGAAGTAAAGAAAACCGAAATCAGAAATCCTACTAATAGTTACAAAACACTAACTCCTACACCAGGAAAAAGAGATAAGAAAGCAAAGATCAAAATTCTAAAAAGATCTACGATCGCACTAAAGCTCTAAAAGAGCCTACGAAAGACCTTAACTGAAACAAAACCAGAAGGAGATTTGATCTGAACTAGAACAAAGCACGCAAGAAAAAAGAAAACACTTCCCAGAAGCCAAACCAACACCCCAAGCAAGACAGAAACCACGAGCATACGAAGAATGAAAACAGAGAACACGAAACCCTATCCAAAAACTCTAAAAGAACCAACGAAAGGATCAAAGACTCTTGAGAACCTACGAAAAGATCTTAACTGAAGCAGAACCAGAAGGAGCTTTGATCTGAGTTAGATCAAAAAACAGACGTAAAGAGATAACACTTCCCTGAAGCCAAGCCATCCCGAGCATATTCAATATTTAGTTTGTTTTATTGTTATTCCTTCCTACGTAATCTACTCTCTTTATCTTATTGGTTTTGAAGGTACCTATTCATTATTTAACATGTTTCCCAGTTATTCCTCATTATGTAGTTTACTATATTTATTCTACTCAATTTGGAATTCTATATTTCAGAAGTTTTGTTCTATAATATTTTGTTCTCTATTGTTTATTTTTTTTTGTCTTACTTTTCTACAAGCATTAATTAGCTTCCATGCTTTTGCTTCTCCGTCTGCGCCATCTAGCATTACTTAGCTTGCATGTTTTACTGTGTGTCTATGATGACCGAGTGGTCACTTGATTTCGGTTTTTGTTTTTCTCTTCCACATTTTCCTTCACGTATCTCTTGTTGCCTCATTTTTGCTAGACATTTTTACAGTATTTAATTTTGCTCTCCATCTACTTAGTCAACTTGCCTTTGTCCACCGGTCTCTGTCTCTCCATTTACCCATTCAACCTCCGTTGAATTTCTTTCATTTCTTTGTACTCAGTCTCTGAATATTGTGATTTTTTTATATGTATTTATTGTCGCCTGTAGAAGGAGATTATATTGTATTCGGTATTTAATTTGTTCTCCTACTATTGCTTCCCATGTAACTATATTTATTTTATCCGTTTTGAAGTTATCTATAGTTACTTTTCTTCTCTAATATTCTCCCTATTTGTTGGTGCTATGCTTTCGGCATTTACTTCTTTAGTTAGTTTCCTATATTTGTATTCAATCTCTAATATCATGGTTTTTTTTATATGTATTCAGTATTTAGTTTCTTTTCCTGTTATTCGTTTCTACGTGATGTACGGTTTTTATCTTATTGGTTTTGAAGGTACCTATTCAGTATTTAATATGTTTCCCAGTTATTCCTCACAATGTAGTCTAGTGTATTTATTTCATGCCATTTCGAATTGTATATTTCAGTGAGATGTTTTGTTGTCTAATATTTTGTTCTCTATTCTTTATTTTTTCCCTCTTACTTTTGTAATGTGGGTGTGGGTGGCACATTCATTTTTCTTGAGCTCCCAACTGTTGTGGCATTTGTCATTGGTCATATTCCTTATCATTATTGCTATTAATACATGTGTATTTATTCATTTTTTTTTGAAGTCATAGGGCAAGAGCTTTATTTAGCTTTCAACTTGGAGGTTACATCTCATCCAAAATAATAGGTCGGATACAATTTGGAAAAGAATTCTAAGTAAATGATCAGTTTTGTCTTGGAGCAAATTGGGAAAGCCCATGGGCTGCTCTATTTACAGGATCGAGGGGTGTGATACTAAGCACAGGATGAGAAGGATTTTGAGATGGTTTTACAATCCAAGGCAACTAGCAGCGAACTCCAAGGGGGTTCTAAATTCGAAGAGAGAACTTGAATAACAACTTTAGCATCACTTTCTATGATAATCGGGTCCAAGATGAAAGATTTTGCTAGTCGAAGGCCCTCTAAAATTGTTTTAAATTCAGTTTCAATGAGAGAAGAACTTTTCATCAAGGCTTTGGCAACCAAGAGTGACCCAAATTCATCTCGAGCAATGACACCAACTGCATCTTTTGATGGACAGCATGCTCCATCAGTATTGATTTTAATGTGCAAATGAGGAGGTTTGATCCAAACTGATGAGGTTATTTGAAGAGAAGCAAATCTTATGTTTTCTGGTTGGGTTAACAAAGGTCTTTCATGCATTTTCACCAAGTCTCCAAGGTGGGCATTATAGGGAATGAGAATGGTTTTTCATTGTATGCCTTTAGCTCCAATTAGCATGATGTACATTATGACATTTATTGTAAAGAGATAAAGTACATATTAATTTATGTTATTATGATGTGTTTATGTGTAATACCCTTAAACTTGACACATATGAGACTCGTGTTAGTTTAGAATCTTTACAGTCGTTGGATAGGTCTGGGGAGATTTATCCTGTCAAGGCTGACACTGATGTACCATCAAGTTGTTTGGGGTGGCTTGTCTTAGCTGCCAGGGTGAGACTTGATGTATATGCATGGTGGGTTTTCTTGAAATCTTGAATCAGATCAAAATTTCAGTATTGCCCTGGATATTGGAGATAGATGGTAAAACCGGAATATTACACTTGACCCCTAGACTCAATTATGATACTACACTAGGTGTTGGATTGTGTTATTTTTGATATGCCAATCAGTGAGAATCTTAGAGGGGATCAAAATCTGGGTATGTTGGGACAGTCCAAAAATTCATCTGAGTGAGTGATCATAGTGACAGGATCAACCATTTTGTCGGACAAAGTGAATGATCAGAGATGTACTTTCTCTGATGGAAACCTAAACTGTCGGCAGTTGATTTCAATCGTTGAAATTTGTGTTTGCAAAATATATTTATATTTATATATATATATTATAGTTTCAAAATGTTTGCAAAAAGTTCTAGTTTCTGGGATCCATGCGAGTAGAGAGTGCAACATTGCACTTTGCAGCCGAGGGAGAGGTCTTTTCTTGTCAGACAGTGTTTGATCATTATGTGCTGGGAGGTTAAATGTAAGACTATTAAGGATTATACCTAATGGGCTAATCTAACATATGCCCATAGTCATTGGGTTTTTATAAGATGACTGGACCCAATGACCATTTAGTATAATGTTAGGTCCATTAAGAGCCCGTAGTGATGGACTCAGGGGTTCACTGTATCCAGCAGTGAATTTGACCAAGCCTTGTAACAGAGGCTAGGCTGAACCCATGTGACTGATGTGTAAATCAATGATAGGGTCCCACACCATACAAAGACAACCAAACTAGCCAACATTAAAGTAGAAGTAAACCTGAAAGCTTAATGGGCCTAAAAGCCCATTTTGAATTGGGTTAATTAGATTATTTAAATATGGGTGGATCTAAGATTTGGATCAACAGATAAGATAAGGGATTATTGTTATTCACTTAAAGAGTCCAGATCCAAATAAAAGATTTGGATCAGAAAACTCCTAATGAGATTAGGAAATTATCTTTTTAAGGCTATAAATAAGAGAGCAGGGCAAACCTTCAAAATACACTCACTGAATACAGAGAGAAGACAACACAGTTAGATTAATCTTGCCTTCTGCTCTTTTTCTTCTTGCTTTTGTCACCCTACGCTGCTCGATCTCCAGTTTTTGGATTGGATCAAGATTCGATCTTGATTTTGTTTCTTGCCAGAAGAAACAGTTTAGAAGTTGTGCTCACTGTCCCATTCGATTTTTGCTGAAGAATCACTAGTTCTTGGTGAAGAACTTCCTGCTGATCCTGCCTCATCCTAAACTGTCATCTTCAATGAAGGGAGGATTTGGTACTCTTTGGGCATGAATACCTACGTTGGGAGGAGCATTTTTGCGTGGATTTCGTATCCGGTATATCCCTCCCTTAATTTGGTTTCAGATTTGGTCCGGTTTGGTTACAAGAACGAACCTTGAAAATGCAATTTTCTAAATTGGGAATAGGATTCCCGGATGGGAATAACGAAATTTTTGAAATTTCGTCCAACCTTTCTGCAGGATTCGGCCATCCATATGATGAATCTCCCACCTCTTCAGAAGCAAATCTTAAGTTTCCTAGTTGGGTCAACAAAGGTCTTTCACGCATTTTCACCAAGTCTCCAAGGTGGGTATTATAGGGAATGAGAATGGCTTCCCATTGAAATAGGTTTGACATCTAGCCTTCCAAATATACCACATAAGAACAATGCCTCTAGTAAATAGGGAGAGATCAGACTCCTCTTTAATAATGTTATCCATTTTCATCCATTCCTCTAACTAGAAAAAAAAACCTTGATCATTGCAAATGTTGACTCGCAAACCCATGGATGAGGCAAACCAAATTGGTTGAACCGCTGGGCAGTGGAAAAATAAGTGGTCCAAAGTTTTTGGATCTTCATGGCAAAGTCTGCAGGTGGGATCAATGTGATTCGATCTCTTGGCAAGGTCAGCAAACACAGGAAGGGCTCCTTTGCAACAGCGCCAAACAAATGTTTTTATTCTGAGTAGGATAAATTTTATCTTCCAAAAAGATTTCCAGCTCAGTACTAGACAAATCCACATAGAGTGTGAAGATTCTAGAGAATTGGAAATATGTTTGTATCCCGAATTATAGGTATAGTTACCATGGGGAGTTAAAGTCCAAACCAGGGTATCCCCATGGGAATGAAAAGTAGAAGGGATATCAGTTCTCAAAATCATATTAACAGTCTCATTGAAACCCTGTGTGTGCACAACATTACTCCAATTATGAAAGTTGATTTTTAAGAGTAGCCACCATGTTCATGGGCTGGTTCCAAGTTGCAGGTTTGTCAATAAGACCATTTGGCAACCAAGGATCTTAAAAAATGTTAACATTCCACCCGCTACAGATAATCCACTTGCACCCTTTAATTAAGTCATTTTTGCAATCAAGAATAGTAGTCCAAAGAGGTGAATCACCTGATTTTTTCTTCTGACGCCAGAAATAACCATTTAGAAGATATTTTGCATGGAGAACCTGGGCCCACAAAGAATTATTTTCCTTTAAGAAATGCCAAGCAGTCTTCATTGTGAGTGCTTTGTTGACCAAGCCAAAATGTCTGAAGCCTATACCACCTTTCTCACTGGGAAGTAAAAAAGAATTCCAAGCCTTAAGGTAAAGAGGTTTTTTACCATGAGACACACCCCACCAAAAGTCTCTGCAGATGGCAGTTAAACCCTTACAAATGGTTGAGGGCAGAGAGTAAGATAGCATGTGGTAAATAGGCATTGAGGTAAGGATAGATTTAATGAGTAGATCTTCATGCATGAGAGAGAACCCCCATCTACCAACCTTTGAGTTTAGCTTTAACTTTGTCCAACAAAAACTGCCAAGAAGAGAATTTTCTGCCAACTCCGATGAGTGGACCACCAAGGTAGGTATCTTCCTTTTTCATATCAGCAACACTCAACAAATTCTTAATTGAGTTTTGTGGAGATAAAGGGGTATTTTTGCTGAAAAAAATAGATGATTTCTCAAGGTTAATCACTTGACCTGTCTAATCACAGAATTTTTTTAAAATGGCATTCAAGTGCTGAACTTCTTCAGTTTCATCTCTTCCCACTAATAATAAATCATCAACGAACATTAAGTGGTTGATTTTCACATTTGACCTGCCGAATCTGAAGCCTTTTAATGTGCCAGTCTCCAAGGCATTAGATAACATCCGAGAAAGAACTTCCAAATATATGATGAAAAGATAGGGTGAAAGTGGACAACTCTGTCTTAAGCCCCTTTCAGGAGAGAAACCATAGTTTGACTTTCCACTAATCAAGATTTTCATATAGAATTAGAGGCAATGCAAGCCGTAATTAATTTGCAAACAGATTCCGAAAATCCCAATAGATTCAAACACTGAATGATGAACGATTACTCCACCCGATCGTAGGCCTTTGATGGATCCACCTTCAACAATTGCTTCTATTCATCGAATAAGTTTACGATCTACCACAACATTATCAATTATGTGTATTTATTCATAGACATGAGCTCTTCATTTCTGTAATATAGTTGTATGAAATTTGTTCATTTCGAAGCAACTATTTCACACCGCTGATCATTGTTTATTGATAAATTTATTATCTTGTATGGTTGTCTTGCATTAATCTGTTTATGCTTTTGATATTCGTTTGGTTGTATTGAATGCTTTACTATGGGGCTTTGCTGACCGAGTGGCCACTTGATTTGAAGTTTTGTTTTACCCTTCCACATTTCCCCTCACATCTCAATTGGTATTTAATTTTTCGAATTCCAGTATTTACTTTGTTTTGCATCTGGTTGGGCAAGCTGCCTTTGTGCAATGAGCTGTGTCTGTCCATCTACGCATGTAACCTGCCTTTAGTTTTTTTCCTATCTTTGTATTTAATATCTGATATTGTGCTTTTTTATATGTATTCAGTATTTAATTTGTTTTGATGTTATGACTTTTTATATGTTTTCAGTATTTAGTTTGTTTTCCAGAATCCTATTTGTCCAGAATTTAGTTTGCCTCTCGGTTTCGGTGTTGCTGCTCGATATAGTTTGTCACTATTACTCACTCCTTTTTAAATTTACTCCGGTTCCTATCGAACTGCCCATTGTTCTGTTTTGTTTTGAGAGGTTGCCACTTTCGGATCTATCTTCTATGTTTTATTTAATTACCCCTTTTTGCTATGCACGCATTATAACATGTTCTTGGTGCTTTTTTTGGGTTTTTATGCTTGCAAAAAGTGGCATTATTAGATCTTCTGTCTAAATAGAACCTAGCTACCTTTGTTGTTTCAAAAACTTCCACCTTCGCTAATACTATTTGTATCTTTGTTATAGCTAACTGTTTAGTTTCCTTCTATCTTGGCTGGTTTCTTTGCCCTCCACACTTATTTAATTTGCTCATGTCCATGCATTCAGATATACATGTGCTCTTATTTAATTTGCTCCGGATGCTAATTGATTATACCATCATAGTTTCGAATTAGTGTTTCAATGTATTGTTTTCTTGTATTTAATTTGTTTTGCATCTAATCATGCAACATACCTTTGTCGACTGGGATGTGTCTTTCCCACCATTGTATTTGATATTGTGATTTTTTATCTGTTTTCAGTATTTAATTTATTTTTACATTATGACTTTTTATAGGTGTTCGGTATTTAATTTATTTTCCTGTTATTCTCCGTGTGTACTCTACTCAATTTATTTTATTCCTTTTGGAATTGTATATTCCAGGCAGATATTTTCTTCTCTATTGTTTCTTTGTTTTTTCCCATCTTACTTTTCTAGTGAGGGGTGGCACACTCATTTTTCCTGAGCTCCAAGTAGGGAAAATAAAGAAAAGGAAGTGAAACCTTGTTCTAGTATTTCCTTTTCATTTTCTACTTTTTCTTCAAACCAAACATAGCCTAAGGTTATGATTAGAAGAAAAGGTCCTATTCATTAATTCCCCATCTGCATCTGTTTGGGAGCGATAATGATAGGTTTTCATTTCCATGATATAGTTATATCAAGCTATTTTCTTTATTCCTATAATATAGATGTGTTATTTATTTGAAGATTTGAATTAGGACTCTGACGAAATGAGGGAGGAGAGGATCCTAAACTGGTAGATATAATTTGTATTCAGGCAGTTCTAATTGAGGACTCTACCGTTTATCCCAGACCTGGTAAAAAATTGACCCAACCCACGAATCAAGGGAAAAAACAAAGAAGGGCCAGATTTTACCGTAGTAGTCTCTAGGGGTTCTTAGGCCTAAAGGCAAGACCTTGGACGAACGAGTCCTTGAGGCCCTAAAATGGAATCTTACGCCTCACCAGAGCTTGCTAAATGGAACCTGTTGGACACAACCCGTTGGGCAGAGCCGTTGGACATACCCCGTTGAACAGAGCCCGGGTGTGGACTATGGTCACTGGACAGTGCCCGACCCACCTGGTCCCATGTGTTGGACAGAGTCCAAGTCAATCCGGTCCTAGGTGGAGTTCCACTTGGCTGATCTACCGAATACCGGCTTGCCTTTATGTGTCTAAAACTTGAACCGGGTCGTCCTGTTCGCCCCACTCAACTACATGTGTTGGACACAGGGGTGTCAATGGACCGGTTTCGGGGTGAACTCCGTCCAATCGGAAGTGCTATGGATGGATTTGGACGGTCCTAAAATTGATATGGACTCGGACCGGTCCAAACATGACTTGTCCATTCATATAATGGACCGAAAGTGGACAATGCCAAAAGTTTCAGACAGGCTTCTAGTCTGTTTATTTTCATTTGAAGTTTGAACGTTGAAGGTTTGAAGCGTGGAAACTTTCGAAGGCTAGTTTGGCACCTCCGTCGTTCCATCTCAATGTCTCGTCGGCGGTATTTCGTTTGAAGCTTCGAACGAACTCTGGCGGTATTTCTCCCTCTCTGGCTATCTTCCTCTCGCCCTTAACCTGCGCACCTCCCACCTCTCCATCTCTGCACTCCACCATCGTCGTCTCCGCCACAAGTGCCTGACACGCCACCGACAGGCTGGCCTCCATCTCTCTTCTGACCACCAACCCTTGTTTCTGAGATCTGGCCTGCATCTCTCTTCCGACCACAATCGTCGATAAACTCATTACCACAATAGACTGATCATCTGACTCTTTCACTCTTTCACAAACAGGGCACCGATTTGATGTCGAGAAACCAAAGAGAGGAGAGAGGAGAGAGGAGAGAGAGAGAGAAAGTGCTCACTAACCTGACTCTTCCACTCTTTTCTGGTTTCTGATGAAGCTACGGGCATCACAAACAGGGCATTGATTTGATGTCTAGAAACCAGAGAGAGAGAGAGAGAGTGGTTGCTTTGTAGGGACGAACGGAGGCATATTATCGGGGGAGGGGTGAAGTTTCTAGCCTTCTAGGGTCCATACACGGTAGAGGTATAAATAAGGCCGTGCTGTCCACAGCTCAACACGACACGGCACGATAGCCCATAGGGCCATGCTAGGCCCAGTATGATGGTCCGTGTTGTGTTGGGTTTGGGGTTTAAAGTCCACAGGATGTGCCAGGATGATCCTCAAAATTTTCATCGGGGAGGGCGGCATGGTCCGTGACAGCCTGCGAGCCAGTACAACACGACCCACACTTTGTGCAGGCTAGTGCGGGTTGTGCCGTGCCAGCCCTACACAACCCACTTTACACCTCTAGTATGTGGCTTGGAAGGAATGTTGCTTTACCAAAACTCTCGACCAATGAAAAAATGACACGTTGATTGTTGTTGTTATTTCACCGTTGCGGACTCTTATGGACTGTGAATAGGGAAAATATTTTCTGAGGAAAACATTTAATTTGGACCAGATAGGGTCCAATCCAGTCCATTTGCATTTCAATTGGACTGGACTGGATCCGGCTTGTATGAGGTTTGGACCGGATTTGGTCCAGTCCATTTGTAAATGGACCGGTGTTGGACTGAACCAGATTGGACCAAATCCAGTCCAATTGACAGCCCTAGTTGGACAGAGTCCGAGCCCAAGTCTGGGTTTCATGTGGGACACACCCGCCCCATCTGGCCTCAGGTGGAGATGCAATTGGCCGATCTACCAAATGCTTGCCTTCTTGTGCCTGCGACCCGAGCCGGGTTGAGCTGGGTCGGTTCATAGACCCGGTTTTGGGTGCACTGGGCAGAGCCCGATTTGGTCGATCTACTAAACTGGGGTGGTCAGAGTTCGTGCCCGAGCCCAGGTGCAGCCCGTTGGATAGAGCCCGGCCCCAGGTGGATCCCCACTTGGCTGATCTACGGAAAACCGATTTGCCTTCCTGTGCTTGTGGCCCAAACCGGGGCGGCGTGGACTGGCCCACCAACCCGCTCTATATTTAATAACTATTTTAAATATTATGTTATATAAATTTATATTTAATTCATATTCATATAAATATATAAACAAAACTCTAAATATAAATTTTATATTATGTTATATATTATAATTTTATACAATCCGGCGCGGTTTAAATTATATTTGAATTAAATATAATTTAGTTTATATTTAAATTCATATTTAATTTATATAAATAAATTCTAAATAGAAGTTTTACTGTTGTTAGATCCATTGATACGTGTGAGTTTCGACGGTGGTCGATGCGTACCTGAATCTCAATGGTATCAAGACTCTTTGAATGAAATTGGGAAACACAATAGGGTTGCCACTTGCTAGTTGTATCTTTGCCCAGGGACTGATTGACTGACACTACTATAGGTGGCACGGTACAACTGTTGACTGACACCTGATTGACTAACGATTGATATTCATCAACGTGGAATGTAGATTTCACGACAACCCAAGACTCTTCGATTCTTGTGAAAAGTTTTAAATCTCTAGACAACCTTTTATTTGATCGTTCCGTACTGTTAGACAACCTTTCATCTGCCTTCTTCTTTTCTCAACCCTTTGTTCGTACAGAGGGAGTTTTGTCTTGGTCTAATATATAGTGGTGAGGAAGCCATTTTTAGTTCTAATCTTTACCGTTCTCCATCTTTTCCTATCTTGTTCTGCTGAAAGAATGGTGCATCTTAATAAACCTTGAAACTTTGATTGAACTTTTAGTTTCGTTTTCAGGTTCTTAAACTAATTTTCGTTAGTGTTATCTTACAATTTTTATGTTATTTTTATGTTGTTTAAGTTCAGCACATTTCTCTTTGTTGTTTGGTAGTTCTTTTTAGCCTAAATTGGTTTCTTAGCAGTTTTTTTGCCCGCCTTCTTGCTCTCCTATCTTTCATACCATTTTGTATTCGTTAATATACTTCTCAATATTTTTCTTTGATCTACTTCATCTTTTCATTAAATTACTAGTGAATGACCCCTTACTATATATATAGATATATATCTTGAAGAGAATTAGCTTTCAATTTTGAAACTATTTGATAATGCCAGTTATATAAATTCGTAGTGTTCGTTATAGAAATAATAACTTTATATTCAATGTTGAATATTTTATACAAGAAATAGTCTAATGAAAGCTATATTAAAAATAATAAAATGGTAGTAAATAAGAAAGATGAACAATTGTCATATAATGAAAGAAAATAAACATCATTTATAGTATCCTATTTCTACTAACAATGATAATAATCTTTAAATCCATTAGCAATCTCGACATAATGATTAATCCTCTACACTTTCAAAGTTCTGATTGTTTCCAATATCGTGATTATAATAAGTGTAATATATTAGTATTCCTTTAAAATGTAAAAGTTGCTTCTATGTAATATCATTGACATATAAGATCTTACCTAAGAATCTAATTCCACACATTTTTTTTTTCTTGGGGGACTTTCAGTTGTAGTAGTTGATCTAGTAATCGAAGATTCACTTGTATTATGTTTCATTTCAACACTATTGTCAACTACGAAAACTCTGGAAACTGTCTGGTCTGCATTTTGATATTGCAAATCAAATAATGAAATTCTGATTTAAAGTACAATAGTCGATCCAATCACTTCATCAAAAATTGTAGTCAATAATTCATCCCCATTTTCCTGTAATGAATTGGAATTATAATAAATATCATATGATATGTTCATACTGAATCTAAAAATTATGAAAAATAATACCTTAGGTGAAACGTCCATCAAATGTGATACCGGATATTTAATTAAAAATTTAAGTTCTTTATTAAATAGAACAAATGTAGCAACACTTGTGTGATGTTTTGCCTTCACATTGATCCTCAATCTAATAGATTAAAACAAATGATTAACATTTGGAAAATATTTTATTATAATTAAAAAAATTAAATACTTGCATTGCTTCTGGATCAGGAATATCGGTATTACACTTGCTGCAATGCGATGTAGAGTCTTATAATTATTTTGCACATTTATTAATATATGTAATATAATACCATCCACATTTGCATAGAACCCTATTTATGGAAACTTTTCAAGTATAAATAATGCCTTATGACAATAAACATAAAATATTAATAAATAATTATAAGTTCTAATTCATTAATGTTAATAAACATTCGTGCAAACCTTAGATGTGTTATTTGTCTTTAATTCAAATAATTCTAAAATGGTCTTATTTTTTAAAATTCTCTTCTCTAACGATAAAGAATAATTTTCAATAGTATGTATTTCTCTAATTGTTGACAATAAACTTGATTCAACACTATTAAATAGTTCAAAAAATTTTCAATAAAATAAGTTAAGTTGAATAATAAATATAATAAATTTATTTTACAATATATACAAATCATACCTTGCTAAGAACAAGGTTCAAAATTTCGTCACGTATTGGCCTGTATCGGCCGATACGTATCGTTCCAGCAAGTTTTTGGCACGGTACATGGTACCAAATTGAATGTCGTATCTATTCGTCGTATCGAGGCTGTATCGTACCCGTATTGTTGAGTATCAGTGCGTTTCGGCACTGTATCGGATGATTCCCTATCGATACGGTAGCGTATCGGCCTATACGATATGGTTTTACTATGGCGAAAACACAAATAAAACTCCCTTCGAAAGAGGGTTTCTAAACCCATTTCAGAAGCCCTCTTTCTTTCCCAAACCCTCCAAAAAATTTTTTAACCTTTTTAAAGACTCAAATCTTGTAAAAATTTGCCAAAACATCTATAAATTTGCAAGATTCAACAAGTTTTTCAAGGTTGTGAAAAAAGGAGTGAAACTAAATATGTTTTTTCAACTTTCTTTTACATCTTTAGCCAATGTTAAAAAGGGGGTCTTGCCACATATATTTGTCCATAAGTAAATATATGTCGCAACAAGTAAATTCAAAGTTTGTCATTGACTTTTATTGATTGTCATTGCAAAACAAACTTCACAGAAAATTACTTTCGTCTAAGAAAAAAAGGCCAATTCGAATTAGTTGGAGTCATCACTATCCTTCGAATTAAAACCATTTTACCCACATTATTTTTTGAAATTATTTCAGCTTTAATAACTCTTCTTGCTAATTAAGTAACAATCAGTCTTATTCCATTGCATAATCCATCATTTTGGTTCAAATTTTGTAGAAAAATGATTGGAATTTCAACTTTTAACTTTAATTTATGATTTGGAATTATTGAAAACTTCAATGTATTTAAGAACTCCGTGGAGAATAAAATATCTTGATTCTCAATTGATTCAGAGATAGGACTTGTTGTGTCTGCACTTAAATATGTAGATAAATCATTAGGTATAGTAGATAAGATATAGTCATTCACTTCATCGATCTTGTCTTTTGTAGGTAATAAAATTGCTCTTTCAGTCAAATTATTGTGGTCTGTATATATACATTCCAAATTATGATATACTCTGACACAATATTCTTAATTGGATTATTCCCTGTAAGTATAAAAATTATTCTGGCATTCTTATCTAACTTGGTTCGTATTGATCATCCAAAGATAATATAGGCAATTTACCATTTCTAAGATATATTATCCACTTACAAAATTCATTTAGAGAATTTGCAGCTGAATCCCCTTGGTGTTTAACTTGAAACCTCATATTTATTGTTAAGTGAAAAACAACATATTGATGCCAAAGATATAATTTATTAATCGTAGATGAGTTTTCTTATTAACAATCTGTAAAATTTGTCTGAAATCTCCTGCAAGAAGAACTAGTTTTCCTTCAAAAGCCTTTTTAGAAGAACACGGATCCTTTAAACGCATAAGATCTCTGAAAGTTCTATCTACAGTCTCAAATGCAAGATGTGATTTTTGCGTAACTTGCATCAATTTAGCGAGCTGTGATGTTTGTGTAATCGGACATATGTTGTTTCCAATTTTAAGGGGAATCTTAAATCTTGAATGGGCAGTTCTTCCTCCAGGTAGTAAAAGCGCTATAATTTCTGATGACGTACATGCTAACACAATCTTTTGTTCAGACCTTATTTGTGTAATTATTGCTTTTCAAAGATAAATTTTTCTTATACCTCCATTTCCCTGCACAAAAAATAATCCTCCGGAATTTGTATGGGCTGCTTGTAAGATTGATTCAAATATAATTTTTTGTTCCATATTCAATGAATATGTATGCAAATCTTGAGAATTCCATCATAATTTATTTCATCTTTAATTAGTTTATTTTCAACCCGAGTTTGAAATGACATTTCTGGAAATGGAAGTGTTGAAAAATCTTTAAGAGAACTATTACATCTGTTTAATATTTTTCAATTTCATATAATGCATAGCTCTTTAATTGATTATCTGACAGATTAATTGAATTGTCTTCTAATGTTCTTTGACGATGTAATATATTGTCTGAAAGCAATTCTCAATGTTTATTCTATAATTTGTTAAGGTCTAAAACCTTACAAAATAATAGAATTGTAACAAATATTTTTCGTAATTGTTGATCAGTAGACCACAACCCAGCTTGTTCAATAGCTTCATGCCATTCATAATCATCATCTAACAATCTAAGCACTGAACATACTCTCTTAAAGGTAGGGTAGACGATTCCATTCACTGTTCTAATTTCCTCAAAACTCTTAGGACCTCTTACAATATTTAAAAGCATTTTAAGATAAAATCGTTCACCACCTGAAGTTGAGTGTACATAGTAGATTCTCCCAATTGATTTACTTGATTTTTTTCTAGTCCAAATTTTGTTTTTTTTGATTCCACACCCACTTTGTAGGAAAATCAGCATATGTCAACTCCCTTGCATCATCATATATATTATTTGCATACATCCATTGAGTAAACTTAGTTTGTTCCAAATCAAACATATTCAAAACTAATTTGTCACGATTCATAAAAGTAATAGTTTGCACATCAGGGAGATAGAATCTTTCAACACTTGGGAATCGGAATTGAATATCAAACAATAATATTCTCTAGCAAGCTTTCGACACTGAAATATAGCGGCAATCCAAATAATTTGATTTCATCAACTTCTCTTACCGTACAATTTTCATAGTGATTATCTTTTGCATGTTTCTCAATAACAACAGTGGCCCTATTTTGTCCATTATTAACGTACTTAAATAAGTACTTAATAGATCTTGAACAATTGCATGATTCAACATTGATATGTACTTGAAATCGATAAAGTAAATCAATATTTTATAGAATAATCCATTTATTATCCAAAATATGACAATTCTTCATTACAATTCGTCCATTATTTTTTCTCCTATATATAGGATAACCATTTCCTTCAAATGTTGTCTCAATACAAAATTCTTTAGGATAATGCTCTGAGCATTTTCCATTAATTATGCAAGGAGCATTTGGGTTTAGTTCTTCACATGGACCATGAACCATATGCTGAACCACTGTTTCATATGCCTCAAGATCTTTATCCTTATCTGGAAGTTTAGTTGAAATAATTCTATCAACTTTTGTTGGTGTTGGAAGTTTATTATCTTGGTATAAGAATAACAGAATATGTGCATGTGGGAGCCTACGTTTTTGAAATTCAATGGTATAAATTGCTGTGAAAATTAAAAATAAATTAAATTATTTTACTTAGTAAAATTATATGATTTAAATATCTATGAATAGAATTACCAAATAATTATAATACCTGCAATGACTCTTCGCAAATGTAAGAAATTCTTCTTCAGATCTCTCATCATTTGGTCCAATTTTATTTTGAAGACACGAGCAACAATATATAGTCTTTCTTCTTCTTTTTTCTTTTTTTTTTGCCTAGGTATGATCTCTACGAATCTCTTTATTTCATTCTATTTTGGATTACATGTAAATGTAAGAAAGAAATCAGGCAATCCAATCCATCTATAAATGGCCATTGCATCCTGATAATTTTAAGCCATATATCTTGGGCCTCCAGTGAAAGATGATGGCAATATGATGCGTCATCCTATAAATGATGCATTAGTGTCTCCTGTGGTAACTGCATCTCTTATACCTTTATAATGTTGTACTCGAATATTTGACTGGTTATTCCTAAAATAAGTCAACCTGTTCTCTTCTATACATGTTTGTGCATTAATAACAAATTAATTGATGGAACAAACGTCTACCTCGGATTAATGTTTATCCTTCAAAATGCCTTTGTTGCAATCTAAATGCATAATATTCACACATGCTCATCTTCGTGCGTTTTATTGTACGTCCATTTTAAGGATTTATTAACAACAAATTAACTCTAAATCCATCTCTGCATATGGAAATAATAATGGATACTGCATTGCTATAAAACTTGGATGCAATTTCTTAATTCTCTTGAGACTACCTGTCTTTCTTCAATAATAACATCCCGGTGTGCATCGTATTCATTTCTATTTCCAACTATAATTGCCACAATCTCAGATGCAGTAGGTAAGTTGTATTACCGGCCATTTTTTCGACAATTACTAATGAGTCTTAATCGAATTGGAATTAGATTTTCTTCATTAAATCTATCTCGCGCCATTTTGAATACCTTTGAAAGGGCATTATGTTCATCTAACATATTTAACAACCATTCAACAATTTCTCTATTCAATTCATTGAAACCCATATTACCATTTACTACATTTGTCCTATTTGATACCTCATTGAATGTATCATATATGTACAGTTGTGCAAATTTTGGTCATTTTCCACGCAATGGTAATAAAGATCTAATCTTGTGGTGGTTTTGCCCATTTAAACGAAATGCATAGGGGCCCCTATCATCATTGATCTTATTATCAATTTTTCCTCTCATAGGAGTAAAGGAAAATAAGGAATTATAAACTCTCATGTTCTTCTCTCTAAAGTTGTTTGATCTGTTTCCTCATTCACAATCTAATAACTCTTTAAAAAATCTTGGAGTTTTTTGTAGATATGGCAGTTTAAATCTTCCAACTTGGCAACAAATTAAAAACTTGAGAGTCGAAGTTTAATAGCATTCTTATTACTTTCTTCATACTAGACAATTGCTCCACAGTAAGTACATATTTCAGTGGGAGGTCCAAAATCCCAAATATCTCTTATATTTCCTATGAAGTAAAATTTAAATATTTTAAATGGACATCAATACTGTTAAAAGGGATTATATATCTAATTTTTGTAAAATATTTACTGTTTTAGGTGCTTTCAATGACATTTTCCTCTTCATCATCAGATATATCGTTTAAAGTTAAATGAGCATATCCTCTTTCTTCTACATCATATATCGTCTCATCTAAAGACAAATGGTCACTTCTTCTATTATCATCTCCTGTATATCTTAATCAATTAGTAATTAATTTATTAAAAGTAGTTATATTAAATACATTGTAAATAATATTTATGTACTATGTGCATCTTCTTCCAAAACTTGGTTTGCTTCCTTTCTACGTTCATTAAATATAAAGTTCCTATGATTTTGAGAATTCCTAGCTTATTCTTGTAAAATTATTGAAAAATACTGCATTGTTTCAATTCTATAAATAAAAAGTGTACTAATATATTTTTTTGATCAATAAAAAGTGTACTAATATTTAATGTGAACAGTCAAACTATATACCAATAAAGTTATGATTAGGAGCAGATAGTCTATGACTGGAAGTAGTAGAAGCATCAAACTGTTTTCTTCTATTTCTACGTTGTATCAAAATAAATATTCTTAATTTTCGAGCCTCCTTGTCTTTCATTTAAATCCATTCCAACTGTGCATGAAATAACATATGAATAATATATATATATATATATATATATATATATATATATATATATAATAGCTGCTAGGTCAAATAATTAACAATCAATGAAAGCAAAATCATGTTATTACAGAGATTAAATAAATAGTTAAGGTTGGCATACTTGAAATTGAATTTTATATAATTTGATAGTGCTATATCAATCGAAATATCTGCATAAAAACAATGAATACTTGTTTCATTAATGTATATATAAATTGTTGTAATAACACGCAAATAAGTTGAATCAATAAAGTATTGTTGATAAATATGTAGTGTATGTCTAAATATGAAATTATAATAAGTTATATATTTTAAACATACTTTGTTTCGAATATTAAGATTGTTTTTTGTATTTTGAATGTATTCATAGTGAAGTAATAGAAGTATTAGTAAAAGTAACATAATTAATTGTTACTATGTTAATACTATTTAATTATAATTAATATAAGTAATTATGACTAATGAAATTGAATTAGTTTATATGATTAATTTTATAAATAAACTTAGTAGTATAATTAGTATAAGTAATTATTTAATTATATTAATTTATTAATTAATATAAGTAATCATAAAAATAATAGTAATATCATTAATCCTATTAATAATTTTACTGATATATAAAAACTTTTTGTCAGTAAAAAAATATTAATTTATGTATTTGTTAGTTTTATTAATATTAAATCATGTTGTTTATGGACTATTGATATCTTTTAATTAATAACATTTCTGATTAAAAAATAGTTATTCTTTAAATAGTAAATTATAATTAATTATATTTTCCATAAAGTATTCATTATTAGAATATTCAGATTATTTAATTTAATTTTTTATAATTTAAAAATGTATTCATGGTGAGATATTATAAGTATTAGTAAAATTACTATAATTAATTGTTACTATGTTCATAATATTTATTTTTAATTAATATAAGTAATTATGGTTATCGGAAAAGAATTAATTTTTATAATTTTTTTAAAAATTTATATTAATTAATATAATTAGTAAATTATGTATATTAATTGATTAATTAATATGACTAATAATATAAATTATAATAGTAATAGCAATAATGCTACTCATAAATGTTTATGATTTATTAGAACTTATTAATTGCTAAAAAATTACTAATAATATCAAAATTAATGTCAACATTAGAAAAATAAATTTAATTTTATTGAAATGAATTTTCCAATGAAAAGTAATCAATAATTTTTAATTGTGAAATTTATATTTATTAACATTTTAATTAATTGTTAATTTTCCAATAATAATTAACCAAAATTACTAAAAATATTTATATATACTTATTGCTAAACAATTAATGCTCATATCAAAATTAATGTAAAAGTAAAGAAAATAAATTTATATTTATTGAAATAATTACTTATATTTAACATTTTGTATTATTACTGGAATAATTACTTATATTACTAAAATTATAACATAGATATTAATATTAATGATTTGAAAATCAATTATGTTAATAATATATTAATTGCTAAAAATAATATTAGTAATTATAATTACTGATATTAAATATTATTCATTATATATCGATAATGTAAGTAATATCAGTAATTAACATTATTAATGAATCTGAATATTAATAATATAAATAATTATAATATTAAAATTACTGATTTTAATATCGGTAATGCTATTTAATATATTGAAAACAATAAATTACCGGAAGTGGTTTTTTTATTAATAAATTGACCAAAATTACTGTAAATATCAATAACTACTTTTTGCTAAAAAGTTATTGATAATATCAAAAATAATTTCAGTGTTAAAAAAATAAATTTAATTTAATAAAAATAAATTTTCCAATGCAAAGTTATCAATAATTTTTAATTGTGAAATTTATATTTATTAAAATTTTAATTAATTATTAATTTTACAGAAATAATTGACCAAAGTAACTGAAAATATTTATATATACTTATTGCTAAACAATTAATGCTCATATCAAAATTAATGTAAATGTAAAGAAAATAAATTTATATTTATTGAAAGAATTACTTATTTTTAACATTTTGTATTATTACTGGAATAATTACTTATATTACTAAAATTATAACATAGATATTAATTTTAATGATTTGAAAATAAATTATGTTAATAATATATTAATTGCTAAAAATAATATTAGTAATTATAATTAACGATATTAAATATTATTCATTATATATCGATAATGTTAGTAATATCAGTAATTAACATTATTAATGAATCTGAATATTAATAATAGAAATAATTATAATATTAAAATTACTGAGTTTAGTATCAGTAATGCTATTAATAATATTGAAAACAATAAATGACCGGAAGTGGTTTTTTATTAATAAATTGACCAAAATTACTGTAAATATCAATAGCTACTTTTTGCTAAAAAATTACTGATAATATAAAAAATAATTTCAGTGTTAAAAAATTTAATTTTACAAAAATAAAATTTCCAATGAAAATTTATCAATAAATTTTTATTTTTCAGTAATAATTGACCAAAAATTGCTAAAAAAATTACTAATAATATCAAAATTTCTGTAAATGTAAAGACAATAAATTTGTATTTATTGAAATAACTTTTCCAGTGAATATTTATCAATATGTTTTAATTTTTGAATTTATTATTAATACTTTAATTAATTATTTTTTCAGTTATCATTTATTTAAATACTTAATTTAGGCACACTATCTGAAATTAAATAACCGAAATCAGTAATTTTCAGCAAGTAATTTATATTAATTAAATACAACTATTATTAATGTTAATAATATACTAATTAAATAATGTTTTGATCAATCATTAATTTGTCATAATCATTTTTTCACTAAGTAATTTAGACACACTTCCTGAAATTAAAGTACCCAAGTCAGTAATTTTCAGTAAATAATTTATATAAATTAAATTTTCCTACTTACAAAGTTATATAATTAATGATTATAAAATCACTAATGTTAATAATATATTAATTAATGATCAGTATAACATATAATCTGGGGTTTGTTCGATTAATAGACATTATTAATTATAATTACTGATATTAAATAATCTTCATTATATATTGATAATGTTTGTAATTATAAATCGGTAATTGACAGTATTATGAATCTGAATATTAATAATAGAAATAATTATAATATTAAAAATACTGATTGTAATATCAGTAATGGTAATCATAATATTTGAAAACAATAAATTAGAAAAAGTGTTTTTTAATAAATGGACCAAAATTACTGAAAATATCAAAATTAATGTCAATGTTAGAAAAGTTAATATAATTTTACAGAAATAAATTTTCGAATGAAAGGTTATCAATAATTTATAAATATGAAATTTATATTTATTAATATTTTAATTAGTTATTAATTTTTCACTAATAATGTAAATTTAAAGAAAATAAATTGATATTTATTGAAATAAATTTTCCTGTGAATATTTATCAATAAGTTTTAATTATGGTATATATATTTATTAATAGTTTAATTAGTTTGTAATTTGCAGTTACCATTTATTTAAATAATTAATTTAGCACACATTCTGAAGTTAAATAACCGAAGTTAGTAATTTTCAGCAACTATTTTCAATTAATTACATATAATATTTATTATGTTATATGATTAGTGAATATAACATTAAAACTGGGTTAGTTGGAAACTGAATTGAATTAAGTATGAATATTAAATAATTATTATTAACAATCTTTTTAATTATCATTAATGACTTAAACTGGGTTTAGTTCAATACCTAACAGATTTAATTAATATTAATTGTTATTAATTAATGTAAATCATTAATTACACTGGCTATTTGTTTAAATGCATTAAACCTGGGTCTCTTGGAAACTGGGTCGGCTTATATACATATAATCGGTTAAACCAAACCTATTAGATAATAAGTAAAACCTGGATTCGTATTATGTTTAGACCTGTCCCACCTGATCCATATTGCATCAGATTCTTAACCCGACTATTAACTCAACAGAGCGATGGCAACAAATGTACAGAGGCCGTCAAGAGGTAAAAGAAGGGTGGCTTGTCACCCATTTCAACAAAAATATGTGTTAAATATTCAAAGTAATAGAAGAGAATGTGAATGGAAGAAGGTAAAAAAAAGTAGTTCGGTTGTGATCTCAGCCGATAGTGAATACAATTGATAGACGTTGAATGAAAGCCATTATACTTAGTGATGCAAGTGTCGACACAAATTTCGTGTATTTGATTAGCACAAAATATGGAGACAAATTACAAAAATAAATTTGTAATAAAGAAAACAAACAAGGGAATGAACTCTCTTTGATTTTTGCTCGATGAAGACGAGGGCCGTTGGTGTGTTTCTCTTATTTCTTGAAGTGTTGATGTAGATTTCCTTGATTTTGGTGCTTTGAGAGATTTGGTGTAGATTTCTTCACTCCGGGCTTCGCGCTTGATCGGCTATGAAGGATGCTTTTCTAAGAAGGGCCCTTTTGTGGTGGCTTGATCTTCTTTTAAGAGTTTGAATCCAAGTGTTGTAGAGAACGAATAAGCTTTTCCCTTCTTTCTTCTCTCTGGATCTTGTAGTTGCTGGAGGTTGTAGGAGCTTGTGGTTGCTTGCAATCTTCAGTGTTGGTGTCTGAGAGCTTCTTGTAGTATGATTCTCTCAAAAGGAAGAAAATGGCCCTCTTTCTTCCTAGGCAAGACTATTTATAGCCAAGGGTTAAGGCTGCCACCTTAGCCCACTTGGTTAACCAATCCCATGTGAGTGGGGTGTTGGGTTAGAGCCAACTCCCATACATGCACCATTATGTAGGAATTAGTGGTATTGCCAATGGGATCACCCTATTACAATAGGAGATGGGCCAGATTGGACTTGGTACACTTGGATCCTTAGGCCATCAAGACATATTTATGTAGTCTTGGGCCTTGAGCCTATGGAGGCTCATATTATTTAGAGGTTGTCATGTAAATTAAGCCCATTTATTTGACTTACAAAAATTCACATGTCTACAACAAGCAATTAACTTCATATTCAACATAATATGAAACACAAAACAACTAAAAAAATTATAACATGTAAATATACTAACCAAATTGAATTACCACTTATCTGAAGTTGCAGTTTGAGGAATCCAATTGAATGTCTACTTTCTCTAAAATTCCAGTTTTCAAGCATATTCAACTCAATACAGAAGTACGCAATGGCAGTTAGAATGATATGATTGAAACTTGACCCAGTAATCCATTAACCTCAATTCCAACTCCATAAATAACTTGGCAACAAAAAGTATTGTTCAATAATTTTGATATGGTATTTTTATAAATTGTACTAGAAACAATAACAAATACGTAAAATTATATGAAGATATAAACATGGTATTAATCAATAGGATCAAGAAACATGATTCTATTCGATAAGAGTAACATTTACAGTTTTAAAAAAAAAGAATATCAACAATCAGTATTTGCAAAATCTTCTATAGAATAAGAAGGATATTTATTCATATCATTTTGCCTTATCATCGGGCATGTTTTTACTTAATCTCCTATAGGGATGATACATTAACTCATTACACACATCAAGTGCCCATTCATCATCTAGTATTCTAGCTCCTATTTTGTATAACCATCTGTCTCTACCATCTCTTCTATTGCCACAATAGCCAACATGTCTTCCATTACGTAGATTTGGGAAAAGAGAAAGTGTGGTAGTCCTCTGAATACCTTGCAAAATGCGTAGTTCTTCTGCTAATCCAATTTCATAAGTAGCTTGAAAGAATATTCGTATTTCTTTTTACTTATACTTGTCCCATATAGATTGTGCTATCTGCTTCCATTCCTTTGGTAAATATTTCAAAAGTATTTAGATCCTCCTTTCATTGGGAAGATGTATATTATTACAACTTAATTGTTGACACATGTTCCTAACAGTTCCTATATGCTGCATTATGTTGTGTTCTGACTTCATCTTATATTTTTCAACCTCATAAAGGGTAGATAGGTCCTCTACAAATATAAAAATTAATAATCAATGAGTGTAAATATTATAGTCTAAATTAAAAATTAAGACATCATAATAATATATAAAATAAAAAAAGTAAATACACATTTACTTAAGTGGTTATTAAGGAGAGTTGAATAATATTGTAGCAATCTAACCTCAATAAGGAAAGTGTAATGATCAGTTATAAAGTTATAAAAATTTTCAATTAATTATTATTAAAATATTATTAATATGTTAATAATTATACAATCAGAAATAAATATAACATTACAATCATAATAGTAAAAAAAAATATATTAGTTCGGGTCAAAGAAACCTGATCCAATTAATAAAAGCATATCATCTTCTTAACCTAAACAAATCAAGTTGTCGCTCGATATAGTGACATATTTAAAACTTTGATAGGCATCATCTTGCAATATATGGGTGGTTTTTCCCCCATTTGAACCAAAATAAAGAAACTTAAACATACTAATAATGAAAAAATTAATAAATGAAGAAAAGATACAACAAAATTGAAGAAGAAAATATGTCTTCAATTGGTCACAACCTTATTTATAAACTGCCGAATGAGCATGAACTCTATCCTATCAATAGATTGGAACAACCGCTGGTCATAAACATTTTTATTGGTTAGTGGTCATTATAACATATATTGAAATAAACGTCGAATGGACACATCGGTTTATGTAACCTGATATCAAAGCATAAACCAAATCTATCCTATTAACACCTGGCCACTATGGCTGGGTAAAAATGATTGCCAATAGTCGGGGATCATTAAAACATAGATTGAAATAACAGAGAACTACTATAAAGTTATTGAAACAACTATAATCAGAGATTGAAATAAGTTAAAAACAGAGAATTTACTAACTTGAGAGTTCTCCGAGTAACAGACTTGTTACAGAATTTGTTTGATTAGTAGACTCCTAAATTTGGAGAGTTGTTTGACTTTTTTCGACTACAACTAGAGAGTTTGGCAGACACTTTCAAAGTTCTTTGAGTTCCTTCTCTGAAGTTCCTAGTTCACAAAGCAAATTCCTGAAAATGTGTATGAAACCTATAGATGGTGTTGTGTTTTCGTTTCTAAATATGGGAGGTTTTGTTTTGCTAGATCTTAAATAAGGTTCATCTCTGTTTGAAAATTGCAGGTAGTGTTAAATATTAGTAATTAATAGATTTAATTAGTTATTAATAGTAATTAATTAATTATAAATCATTAATTACTATTACTTTAATAATTAACAATAACTAACATTGCATCATACAACAATTAACAATAATTATTTTTTATTTAAAGACATTACTAATGTAAAAATAATATATTTTTAAAATTGTAACTAAATGATTTTTAACAATAATTATAATGTAAGCTACAAATAGCATAAAAGTAAATTTAATTACCAAAAAAATGCATTTAATTAAATTTAATAGTAATTAACAGTAATTAATTAACAATAATATATAATTGTAATATATATACATATTTAATGAAGTAAAACTTTTTTGTATTTTTTTATTTATTTGCAATTTTCTGTGTTTTTCTATAATTTTGGTGTAAGTAATAGTAATTATTACTGAAAATAATTTTTAAATTAAGTAATAATATTTTATTATTGAAAATAATAATACTATAAATTCAGACTTATTTTAACAAATATTAAGTATTATAATATTATATTATTTAATTATTCAGTATAATAATTAGTATTATTATTACTGAAAATAAATATAAAATGTAAATATTCAATAATAATTACATATTTTAAATGTTTATAAATATTGAAAAATTGGTTAATGAAATTACTGTTGATTAATTCAATAGTAATTACAGTAATTAATTCATAGTATTTTGATAAATGCAGTTAATATTTATGATAATTATCTGTAATTTAATAAATTACTATAAATACAATTAAGTTAATGTATTAATTAATTAACAATAATATAATCCATAGTAATTATTTTTAAAATGTAATAAATTACATTTAATGACAATTATTTTTAAATAAATATCGTTATATTTAATAATTAACAGTAATTATTATTAAATTTAATAATTACAGTATTTTAAATAATTAACAGTATTGATTAAAAACCAAAATTATTTAACAGTAATCAACAGTAAATAACTACTGTATTTAACAGTAAGAAACGAATTTAGATTAATTAGGAGTCCAACCCGAAAACCCATTATCAGTAATTAAAAGCATTAACAGTAGTTATTTTTAAATTGCTTTTAAATTTAACAGTAATAAAATATTAAGATAGTATTAATTAACAACATTTAACACTAATTCAATTGTAAAGAAACTTGATCATTCTACAAATAACTACAAAACTACAAAACTGAAATAAATAAAAGTCCAAGTATTATCAGACATTAAATAGAGCAAACGGCTGAATAGTAAATGTACACTTCCTATTTTTTGAAAGTCACAAATCAAAATTTAAAGAGAAATTAAACTGACCAGATTCAGATTGCACAATTCCCTCAGATTTGTGAGTTCCCAACGTTCTCTGAGTTCCTAAGGTTCCTAAAATTCTCTGAGTTGCAAATTGAGTTTTAGATTTCAAAACATTTAGTTCTATGTGTAAACTGATTGAGGGTGGGAACTTCCCACTTCTCTAGTTCACAGTTTTTTAGGAACTGATTGAGAGTAGGAGCTTCCCACTTTTCATGTACTTTAAATAACACACGACACTTGCATAGAGGTAAGTGCATCATACAACAATTAAGAGTAATTATTTTATAATTAGCAGAAAATTTCATTTAAATAAAATAATTAACATTGCATCATACAACAATTAACAATAATTATTCATTCTCATTAATTTTTACTTAAATAGTTGTTTTTAATTTTCTATCACATTTTAATTAACTTAAATTAAATTATTAGCTTTAATTGAATTAAGGTGCCAAATTAAATTCAATGACATTTCTTGAAGACAATTCCATACATATATCATCATTTTAATTATTGGATTATGAATTATTATTAACATAAAATAATAATAATAATAATTATTATTATTTGTGTTATTAATTATCAGTATTTAATTTAACTGGGTTTGGTTTAAAACCAAATCAAATTAATTATCAAATAATGTTATTAATTATCAAATAATAATAATCGTTCCAAATTAATAAGTATCATTATTAACTGTCAATAATAATTTTAAGTAGGTTTTAATTAATTAAAATTAATAATTAATTATCAGTCCGGATTAAAACAGGTAATTTCACAAACTAATTTTAAGTAAATAAAATTTTCTATTACCAATGTTTTACTAATAAATAATCAGTATTATTAATTTATTAATAATATATTAATAATTGTAAAATCAGTAATATTACTATTATTATTCTTAAGTAATAATATATTTTGATTATGTAAGTACTTAATTTGTATACAATTGAAAGTATTATAATTTAACTTTCACTAAATCAAATATTTAATGGATAATAACACTATTATTCATTATTATTACTGATAATAATAATATTAATAATTAAAATTACTTATGCATTTATGAATTAATATGAATATTAAATGATTATAGCCAAATTATTAATTACACTTATTAATTATCAATCCAAATTAATAAGTATAATTATTATCACTGATTAATTAGTAGTAAGTGATTTTTTGTAATGAATTGTTATCAATAATTAATTATAAGTTATTATTATCAGTAATTAATTATTGCTGTTGGGAATTAATTATCAGTAATTTTTATTAGTAAGTAAATAATCGTTATTAATTATCTCTTGGGAATTTGAATAGTCTGAATTAATGAGTATCATTATTATCACTAAGTATCATTATTAATAGTTTGAATTTAAATCGTTATTAACTATCTATATTTTAAAATATAATTAATAGTATTTATTAATAAATTAATGAAGTATTAAGGTTTTTAAATAATTTAGTAAAAAAATTAATAATTAAAAATTTTAATAATTATTATTAAAATATTAATTATATTTAATTTATTACCAACCCGACAACCCTCATATTGTGAACCCATGTTATATAAACTATTGAACTAGACTATCAGATTATGTGCAACAAGCATAAAATGGATCGAGCATAGGTCAGACATAAAATGGAGCAAACTTCATTTCGTTCGCTCGTTAGAGCCAGGAAAAAAGTAGGCTTCGACAGCCAAAAAATGGGTGCTTTACCACCATTTTCAACAACATATCAGGTTTAAAATATAACATAAGTACAAATTATTTAAATGGAAAACCAAAAATGAAACAAAACTAATCAAAATAATCTAAATATATATGAAAAATTTTCAGTCGTTGTGAAGGGATGAGAGATCCATCATATGGATGGCCGAACCCTGCAGGAAGGTTGGGTGAAATTTCAAAAATTTCTCTCTCTCCCATCTGGGAATCACATTCCCTATTTTAGAAAACTGCATTTTCAAGGATCAATCTTGAACCAAAACCAGACCAGATCTGAAACAAAAGGGAGGAGAGGGATATACCTGATACGAAGTAGCAGTAAGTCCCAATGAAGATGTTCACGCCCAAGGAGAAAACCAAAATCCGGTTCCACTGAAAATGACACAGTGTGTAGTGAAGCAGGATCAATAGGATGACTCTTCAACAAGAACCATATTCTTCAGCTAGAATGGAATAGAGGGCTGGTGAGCACGACTTCAGATTGCTTCTTCTACCAAGAAGCAATATCAAGAACAATTCTTGATCACTCCCACAAGTGGAGATCGAACTGGGTAGGGGCGACAAGAATAGGAAAGAACTCTGCAGATTGCTGTGTTGTATCACTGAGGAATTCACCCCCTTTATTTATAG
>NW_010729167.1:1172814-1183704 GCF_000365185.1 Nelumbo nucifera
CCCAAGATTGACCGTCTAGTGGACGCGACCTCAGGGCATGAGTTGCTGAGTTTCCTGGATGCATACTCGGGCTATAACCAAATCAGAATGGACCCCGCCAATGAAGAAAAAACAACTTTCATTACCGAACTGGGCCTGTATTGCTATATGGTCATGCCATTCGGACTGAAAAATGCCGGGGCAACCTACCAAAGACTTGTGAATCGAATTTTTGAGCCATTGATCGGCGACAAAGTTGAATGTTATGTAGACGACATGGTCGTCAAAACCCAATTTTCAGACTGTTTAATAAGTGACTTGCAGTGTGTATTTGAAATCCTGCGCAAGTATAATATGAAACTAAATCCTAACAAATGTGTGTTTGGTGTCACCTCGGGAAAATTCCTGGGTTACATAGTTAGCCGATGTGGCATCGAAGCTAACCCTGAAAACATAAAGGCTATCTTGGACATGAAGTCCCCTCGCAAGCTGAAAGGAGTTCAGAGGTTGAATGGCCGCATGGCCACCTTGAGCCGCTCCATGTCCAAGTCGGCAGACCGTTGCCTACCCTTTTTCAAGGAAATTAAGAAAAGTAAAGACTTCGAATGGACTGAAGAATGCCAGTTCACCTTCGACGAACTGAAGAAGTACCTGACCAGCATCCCAGTTTTAACCCGACCCGAGGAGGGTGATGTTTTAAAGGTGTATCTCTCCGCGAGCAACGAGGTAGTCAGCTCGGTACTAATAAAGGAAGTAGATCGGGTCCAACAACCCATCTACTACGTGAGCAAAGTTTTGCAGGGAGCCAAAATTAGGTACCCAGAGATCGAGAAGTTGGCGTACGCGCTAATCTCGGCAGCTCGAAAGATTCGGCCATACTTTCAAGCCCACAAAGTCATTGTTCTTACCAACCAACCCTTGAGGTAGGTCCTGCTCAAGCCTGAGGTATCTGAAAGACTGACGAAGTGGGATATAGAACTCAGCGAGTACAACATCAGGTACGAGCCCCAAACAACAATCAAGGCCCAAGCCTTGGCCGACTTCGTGGCGGAATGCACCTTCAGCACTACAACCTCCAAATCGATGGAGATCGAGTACGTGAAGGACGCCTCGGTCAGCGTGGATCCAGTCCCGATCAGAACGAAGTCGACCTGGGACGAAGAGCTCTGGATCCTTCACGTAGACAGTTCGTCAAACCGACAAGGAAGCGGAGTCGGAGTCATCCTATACGGGCCGGGCAGAGCAAAACTAGAGTACGCACTCCGGTTTGAGTTCGCAACATCCAATAACGAGGCGGAATAGGAAGCATTGATAGTCGGGCTCATGCTAGCAAGCGAAGTACAAGTGAAGCACCTCGTCATCTGTAGCGACTCGCAGCTCATGGTCAACCAGGTAACCGGCGATTACGAAGCTCGCGACCCCACCATCTAAGAACGCTGAGGCCGACGCATTATCCCGGTTAGCCTGCACAAGCAGTAACTCCATGAGAACCGTGTTTATAGAGAACTTGCCTCGGCCTAGCATTCTTGGGGGGGGGGCAGATGAGGTAGCTCCTATCACGCAAGTTGAGCCGAGCTGGATTGACCCACTTGCGAGCTACCTGCTGCACGGGACCCTCCCTGCAGATCGCAGCGCAGCTAGAAGGGTGGGGCGACAGGTAGCCAAGTACGTCATGATAGATGGATGGCTATATCGAAGATCCTACATGCTCTCCTACTTGCGCTGGTTATGACCCTCAGAGCCCGAGCTCGTTCTCCGCGACACTCATGAAGGGCTGTGCGGCAGACACTTGGGAGGCAGGGCCCTCGCCCAGAAAGTGTTACGATAGGGATATTACTAGCCCACAATGAAAGTAGATGCACTCGAGCTTGTCAAGAAATGTGATAAATGCCAGAGGCACGCCAACATCTATCATCAACCCGCTGCCGACCTGAAGTACCTCACCAGCCCATGGCCCTTCGCACAGTGGGGAATTGACATTCTTGGACCATTCCCACCAGCGACAGGACAAAGGAAATTCTTAGTGGTAGTAGTGGATTACGTTAGAAATTGGGTAGAGGTAGAACCTCTAGTGACAATCACAGCTCGAACGGTACAAAACTTCTTCTGGAAGAATGTAGTATGCCACTTTGGACTACCCTGAGTACTCATCTCCGACAATGGAAAGCAGTTCAAAGACATCAAGTTTCAAGACTGGTGCACCGAGATGGGGATACAACAGAACTTTACTTCGGTGGCACACCCCCAAGCAAACGGGCAAGCGGAAGTCATGAATAGAGCCATACTCCATGGACTGAAAGCCCGCTTAGCCTGAGCTAAAGGACTATGGGTAGACGAGCTGCCCAACGTACTATGGGCCTATCGAACTACCGTCAAGACCGCCACAGGTGAAACTCCCTTTAACCTCACCTATGGCACAGAGGCAGTAATCCCAGCCGAAATTGAGGTACCTACGTTACGCTTGGAAGCGTACGACAAAGAAGCGAATGACGGTGAGCTCCACACCAACCTCGACCTGATAGAAGAGGTACGGGACCTCGTGTACATACGGACTGCAGCTGACCAGCAAAAAGTAGCTCGATACTATAACAACCGGGTCAGGAAGCGGCACTTCTGTGTCGGTGACCTGGCCCTTTGGAAAATAATGGTGCCTGAACCCGACGTAGGTAAGCTCAGACCGAACTGGGAAGGTCCCTACCGAGTAAAACGATTGCTTAGGAATGGTACGTACGAGCTCGAAACGTTGGAAGGGAAGCAAGTGCCTCGAGCTTGGAAACAACAATCTAAGGCAATACTACCTGTGACCGATGAACCAAAGGGGCAGACTGAGACTCACTCCCAGAAAGCCTAGGAGTGGATGAGCCGCTCCCAAAGTCCAAGGATCGACGAACTTGTCACTACATAAGTCCCAGTCGCCTCTTCGGCATGGGCACCTAAGTCCCAGTCGCCTCTATGGCATGGGTAAAGCTTAGGAGTGGACTCCAAGTCGCTCCCAGAGCCTAAGGGCCAAGGTGCCGAACTGATAAAGACCTCGGCACCGTACAAACCCCAGTTGCCTCTACGACATGGGCAAAACTTAGGAGTGGACTCCGAGTCGCTCCCCGAGCCAAGGGCTACAACACCGAACTAACGGAGACTCCAATACATAAGACCTTGTCGCCTCCTTGCTAGAATTAAAAAGTGTAGACGGCTCGGGCATGAACCCTACGATGTCTACACCACCTTGGCAGCAATCATAATCCAGGTACGTCAGGGGATCGATGTTCAAACAAATGGCTTGTATGCGGATAGCTCGAGGTAAGAAACTTGAAGAAATTCCGCTAAGGTTAACCTTACTCGTTACCAAGCTCGGCAGCCTAATAATACAGGGTAACCTACGCAATTCGGGATGCTATCCCTACTTCGGTTACCCTCACTTGTTGCCAGCTCGGTAGATCGACAGCTCGGGTAACCTATACTTATGTCAGATCAAGAAATGAATCACTCTGAACAAAAACAACATTTCATTAAAAGATCTTTTTTACAAGAAAACCGGGCCCAACAGTCCGGGAAAGTACATGCATGGTCCAAAAAAGAAAGTAGACATCACACAGAGGGATCCACCACCTCCACCTCATCGTCACCCTCCTCGTTTGATGAGTCGTGCTCCTCGTTCACTGCATTTGCTGCCTCCAGAGCCAGGCCCTTCATCGTGATAGCCCCAAGGTCAAGGTCAGGAAATTTCTGCCGAACCAGGTGCCTGCAAAGCTTGAACCCAGAATGGTAGGAACTCGTGCCGTACTCAACCTGGAGATCACAGAACTCCGAGGACTCTTTGAAGCGATCTATGGCCGTGGCCCTCTCCTCTGACCGAGCCTCCTCAACAACGACGTCAAAATCCCGAGACCGCTCTTGGATCATGGCTTCAAGGCTTTGAATCTTCTGTTGGGGTTGTGCTCTCTCCTCGGCCATCTTTGCAGACTGCTCCTCCTCCCTCGCAGCCATAGCGGAGACCTGCTCCCTGAGCCTGGCTTTCTCCTCGGTCAGTGAAGAGATTTGCCCCTCTTGTTCTAGGATCAGCACCTTCTGGGCTTTAATCCCCTTCTTTGCCCGAAGTACTTCACCCCGAGCTAAGCCTAGCTCGCGATGGAGCTTTCATGCCTCCACCTTACCGTCCCAAGCCCGACTGGACTAGATCGCAGACTGACACGCCAGCACGTGAAGAGTAGAAATCACCTGTCAAAAGAAAAATCGAGATAAAAAAAAATGACAAAAGAACGAAGTACTTATGATCATGCAGTGAGTGGAGGCCAGCCCCAGAAGCCACCTCGGGACTATATTAGCCCATCGCGTGACCTCATTCTGGAAGACCACGTCCCGACTCTTTCGCACCGCGAGCACGTGGTTCGTGATGCTCTCTTCTTCCGCAGCTGGAGTGAACTCTGACTCAGTGGCAGGCTCCTCTGGGGATAGCTCGGGTACATCCTCCTATCCCTAAGAACGAACCTCCTCGTCACCATCTTCTATAATTTCCACCTCGGAGACCGCGGGTTGGGCCTCCTTGGTGGGGAGATTGGTAGGAATTGGTTCCACGACCTGGGCCTCGGATGCCCTGGACGTTGAAGCTTCGTCCAGAAGCGGCCTCTTCTCTGCCCTCTTTTTCCCCTTTCGGGAACTCTCCAGAAGGCTTCATGCATCGACCTTTGGCATTGTAGCTGCAAAGGGCAAAAATTAGGTTAGCATGAGCTATCAAAACCTTAAAAATAAAAAACCCAAACTGACCTACCAGGACTCAAACTGGCCTGCACGAGCTTATCTTCGGCAAGGTAGTCCGCGCAGATAAGGCCGACCTCTGCCCAAGACTGGAGTGCCTCCCTCGTCTTCAGGTCTAGCCTAACACCATAATCCGGAATGGCAGCCCTCCAGTGAGTTGAAAAGGGCCACCCCTTGGGGTTGTGGACCACGAAGTAGTCTCGTTTCCAAGCTGGGATCTTATTAGGTAGCCTGTGAAGAAGGTTGTAGCCCGGGCGGGGAGATAGATAGTAAGACCGCCTGTGCGCGGGAGCACCGTGGGAAGCGTTCTTTATGGACAAAATTGAGGAAAAAATTTCAAGGGTGAGAGGGAGACAGTACTCGTGGAAAAGCGAAATGGTCCCGACTACATTGCGGATGGAGTTCGGGTGCAATTGATCTACGGTAACGTTAAAAAGCTTTAGGACCTCTATGATTAATGGGTGCAGGGGAAGATGAAGGCCAGCCACGAGCTTCTCTTCAAAGATCACGATCTCATTATGATCGTGCTCCCAAGGGAAGTTACCCGAAGGGAGACGGTAGGAAAGCCCCCTCGGGAGGTTGTACCGATGAACCAGAGCCCGGAGGCTGTCCGGGATCATGTAGGAAGGACCGAAGTCATCTGGCACCCAACCTCGATGAGAAGCGGATGCCAGGTTACTGGAGGCCTCCCGAGCCTCCAGGGGAGACTGACCCTCAAGAAGACCATGAGCTACCCCTGAGCCCGAGGTAGCTTCGTCCCTGCTACTAACCCAAGCCGAGGTACCCACCTCGGCCTCATCCAAAAGGCTATCAAAACTAGACATAACTACAACCGAACTAAAATAAAGAGCGAAGGAAGACTCACCGAAAAAGATGACCGGACAGAAGAAACGACGCGAACATGGAAGACCCGAGCTAACAGAGCGAGAGTGCGACCTCAAAAAACTGAAGGCAAGTCAATTTGGTGTGAAAAATGAGTCTCGGAACCTCCTATTTACAGCCACTGTACCAAAGCAGCAACGGTCCAGATCAAAGCAATCTGACGGCTCACAAGAAAACTGGCTGCACGACCCTCGAGACCAAAGACAGTTTAACGCATTTTTTGGCATCCGCAGAACTTATAGTTTGTGTGACGTCCGCACGTAAGCCACACGTGATCTGACAGGGCAGCCTGAACTCCGAGCCAAATCCACTTGTCGCATCATGAATTCCCCGCACTAGGTTAGGACCCCTAGCTCGAGGAGTGGGGGGCAATTGACAAAGGGCGATTTGGCCCGACCTCATAAACGGACGACACGTGTACGTGACTCGACATGAATGACAACTCGGCATGAGCAGATTGGCATGTGGATGCGACTCAACGCAAATGACAGCTCAGCAAGTATCAGTCCGCCTCAGAATGAGCTCGGGTACGATAATGTCCCGAGCTGAAGGTACTTTGGGTTGAGTCCATCCCAGTTCATGAACTAAAATGACCAAGTTCACGACAGTTTGGACCCAAGAAAGTGAGCCACCTCGAAGACGACTCACCTCGGGTAGAATCACCTCAGCGCGCCACCAACAGCTCGACAGAAGTAGCTCGCCACAAGGTAGCTTGCTATAGGGATCGTTACCAAGTAGCCCTAAGTCCCGCGAGAAGCTTCCCATCTGACAACCGTACCCACCAACCCTGAAAGCTGCACCCACGTCCCTTGTCTGACGGCGTAGTATCTGCCAACTCTGAGGACTGCACTCATTGTCCCTCACCTGGCGGCATCGTGTCTGCCAACCCCAGAGGTTGTCTCCTGCTTGGCGGGACCGTACCCTACAACGGTCGCATTAGTCCACCTACTCCTCAGTTCTGACGACGATAGCCAATCGCTCCGAGCCATTTCCTGACAACAGATCGCTGCAACAGAGATTTGGGATCAACTCCTCCAAACCTGCCAGAATGTTAGTATATAAAAACTTTCACCCCCCAGGGGCCAAGGTATCGCATATCCACTACTCTCTAGCTTTCTCATTTTCTTGCAAACTCATTCTCTTCCAGCTCGTATCTGAGTACTAACTTAAGCATCGGAGTGTTCTTGCCAGGTGAGCAACCCCGGGTTCATTTCTTTCCACGTAGGTATCTCTTGCCCGTCGCCAGCTAGGAGCTCCGTCACTTCCAGCTAGGAGTGGCTGGATTGTGCATCATCACATACTTTCACCATAGTCAACATTCCTACATCATTCCTAATGAGTAAAATGTCGTCTATATAAAGAACCAAGTCGGTAATGTGGCCAAGTCGGTAATGCCACAGGACCATCCTTTACCAACCTTGCGATACGATCTATGTTAATGTGGCCAAGTCGGTAATGCCACAGCCATGTGAGATTAACTGTATCACGGGTTCTTTTCTTGTGGTTATTATCCGACGTAGTTTCGGTTATATTTATTTCCAGAGATGGATGGAGAACATAGAGACCATTCTCAAGTTCTCCATATGCGAGGAATTTGTTATTCCTTTTAATAGTAATCACATTACTAAAAAGAATAGAATAACCATCCCCACTTAGTTTTGAAATAGAAATCAAATTTATTTTCAAATTGGGTACGTAAAGACAATATTTTAATGTAATTATTCCTTCTTTGAAATACAATTCTATAGTTTCTATGGTTGTAGCTGCAACACTTGCAGAATTCCCAAGTAAAGAATCACTTCTCTGCCCCTTAGTCTTCTGCTTGTCCTAAACCCCTGCAATGTATTACATGAATGAGTAGAAGCCCCGGAGTCAATACACTAGGAAGTAGAAGTGACCAACATATTGGTCTCTATGACAAAGGATTCGAAATTACCTTGTTTCTTGATCTCCAGGTATTGAGGACAATTCTTCTTTTAGTGGCCGATCTACTTGTAGAAGTGACAGGCATCTGATGCCTTGTCCTTCTTCTGCCTTTTAGGCTTGCTTGTTTTCTTCTGAGGTTTCTTCTTTGCCTTCCTCTTCTTCTTGCCCGATTTGCCACCTTCAACAAGCATGGCTTTGGGCTCATCCTTCTTTATCGGTTCTTCGGCCCTTTGCAACATATTGCTGAGTTCCTGAAAGCTAACATTTAGCTTGTTCATATTGTAATTCATTATAACTGATTAAAGGAAGGAGGCAAAGAATTCAGGATGGCATCAACTTTGGTGACATGATCTAGCCCAGATCCAAGAACCTCCAGTTCATTGATGTATCCCATCATCTTAAGACAATGGTCATGAACTAGCTAGTTCTTGGACATTTGTGCAGTCTTAAACTGCTTTAGGACCTTTTGACGCGTAGAACGATTATGCTCTTCATACATGGTTCTTAGACTATCCAAGATATCCTTGGACACTTTGATATGATCGAATTGTCGCTATATCTCATTGTCTAAGGAGGCTATGATGTATCACCGGACAAGAGAGTTTTTCTCTTCCCATTCTTGATATTCCTTCTTGTGGGCCTCAGAAGCCCTATCACCCAAATGATCCGGAGCAGGGTTCTTAGCAACTTTGTCCAATTTCTCAGACGTCAAAACCTGCATAAGGTTATGAAACTAGTCAGCGTAATTTGGGCCCTTAAGCTTATTATCGTCAAACAGTTTGGAGAATTATTCGTTTGTCATTTCTGATAAAAGGCAAAGCAAATATTAGTCTACAACCTGATTTGATTCATGTTATCTACATAGATATGGATTTTAATCTATGTTCCATTTCCATTTATTCATCTTTAAGATTTCCCTCCTATCTTAGTGACAGAGATTGTGAACTATGTCTCTGGAATTGTGGGAAACCATATACAGTGCATGGAGCCAACTTTTTTAGCTGCATAACCCCACCACCTTCTGTGAAGGATCACATCCACTCATCTCATGAGCTTTCCCTTTGGCCTTTGTCAGGCAAGGTTCATTGCCATTTTAGGTTAAACATTTCTGTCTAGTAAGTGCTTACCCATCATATTCGTGAACGCCGAGGTACCGTGAGAGAGTCTTCCATTTTAGGATAGACCTCTCCCACATCGGTCTATGACACCCCTATCATCTTATGAAACAATCCAACAGATCCAACAGCTAATGGATAACCCAATTTTATGGTGCATCTCCTCATTACTAAAGGACCCATCTTCATGCTAATGATAGAAGGCCTTTAGAGAGTTCATCATATGAATCTCCCTATCACATGGACTTATATTTCAGTGGAGGGAACAAAATATTACGCCCTAGTTTTATTTAGGTCAAACCAAAGTGGCTCCACTAGCTTTCTCAAAGCCAGATTTAAATGGGCCCTAAACGGTTAGGGTTCCACATGGTTCCTCTTGGGGAGGAAGCTGATGTGGGGCCCATCAAACGGGGAGATCATCCAATGATTTTATGGGCACCATGGCGATGTGCATTCAGCCATGGTGTGCGAAAGAGCCACTATCGAATTAACATGGGCCAAGTACTTATGGCCCATGTACGTAGCACATCGCACATCCATACATCACATGCATGAAATAAATTGATCCAATCAATTAAAATATCTGTAAAATCCTTTATTAATTAGATTAAATCAGTATCAGCCCAACAGAGCCCATAATGTTATCGTATAACATTATCTAGGTACATGGGCTGTACTACAAAAGGTAGTTCAACCCATGTAGCCAGGGCTGATTTAGTTTTATCATATTAAAACTAGGTTTATACAGAGGTGCGCTGAATTAAAACTTGAAGTGGGCCATCAACCCTCTGGCCTAAATTGAATTTGGGTCAGAAAAACCAACCCCATCGAACCAACAATTTGGTCCAACCAGTTTGGACCAAATCTAGTACAAAAAGGCCCAAGTTTTGGTGTCCAGTACAAGATTTAGTTCAAGAATAATGGTATGAAAAATAAATTAATTCAAGATAACCAAATTATCAAGAAAATGAAATCAGAGGGCTGTACTGTGATTTTCTTGGACATCCTGCAAATCTGCAAAGAATAATTAATCGCAGATTGCAGAATCGCTATTTGCAAAATCGCAGATCACATAACTTCTTTCAGTGAAATCTTCTTCTCCTCCATTGTGCACTCCAGTGATGAACCTACAATTTATCTATAATTTTTGAGGACTTTAGCATGGATTTTTATGCCGGTTTTATTAATTTTTGCCTTAATTTAGCTTAATGCTAAGAATAAGTTTTAGGGGTAATTAATCCAAGAAAATGAAGGAAAAAGGCAAGGAAAGAAGGTTCAAAAAGACCAAATTCAGCCCAGCCCGGTTGTGGAAGCAAGAGAGAGCACTTCGGCTCAAGAATAGCAAGTGGATTCCTTGAGAAAACCCAAGAAAAGAAAGCCTAGCCAAGAGTAGAATTCGGCCCAACAAAGAAGGCCCATTCTCAGCCCAAAAGAGCAACTCAAAGCATAACTATCATGTGCTAAGAGAGAGCATAAGTGCAGCCCAAATAGAAGCCCTTAGGAGGCTTTCAAGAGATCTCTAGAAAGTTCAAGAAAGGGGTGTAATACACCCCATTCTAGAGGCTTCAAGAAGGGGCAAGAGCCCCCTTGAAAAACTATATAAGGAGGCCTCTAGGAGGGGGGATAGGTGTTCAATTGCTTGAGAGGAAGGCTCTCCCACTCTTAGAGGTTCAGCCACTTTGAGAGAAGAGAAGAGAAGAAGGCTAGGCGCAAGGAAGAAGAAGAAGAAGGGCTGAAGGAAGTTCAAGTCAAGCAAGCAAGAAGAGAAGGTGAGTTCGAAATTGGGGGTTTGTGATTTAGAGATCTTTTGTAATAGATCAATTGTAGTTTCATTCTCTTTTGATTTGAATTCAGTTTCTTTGTTATATTTTCTTTCTTCTTTCTCCTTCTTCCATTCTTCCTTGATGTATTTCAGCTTGTAAAGTTTCAGTTCAGCAATCTAATTCTTTTTGATTCATTCGAGTGGTCATGAATTGTACTTGAAGTTTCTTGAATAAGGGTGTTATTGTAGATTAATTCGGCCAACTAACCTTCAAAATCAGATCTGAGATTGCAAGATCTGAATTGCTTGAAAGAGAATTCAGATATGCAAATTTCAGATTGGCCGAATGGATCTAAAGCTTGGAATTCCTAGAGTGCTTAGGAGAGACTCTAGGAATTCAGATCTACTATTCAAGAACTGAATTGGATGCAAAAGTAGAGATAACTTGCACAATTCAGTTGGTGATCAATTCAG
>NW_010729167.1:1184155-1201915 GCF_000365185.1 Nelumbo nucifera
ATCATCACTCATGCATAGATTGAACATGCACTTGAAAGAGGCTGTTCATGAGCTTGGGGTCTGACCAAACCAAGGCTCAATCATGATTTATTCGAATGATCCAAATTGATAGATTGCTGAATTCTGAGATTGACATTTACTGCTTACTCTTCTAACTTGATTTGAAGGCAATTGGACCAATGGTTTAGATAGATTTTAGTTTAGGATTTTTAGCATTCATTAAAGTTTTGATTTATTTGTTAATCATATAAGAAGTACTCAATTTAGTATTGATACTTGTTTCCTAAATCCTCATGGGAACGGTACTTCACTCACTACTTTATTACTTGAACGACTAGTGCACTTGCTAGTGTCACAATGAGCCACGTCATCCAACAATCTCTAGATGGAAATAAAACAGAAAAACCTAATTTTTCTATTATTACATCACATCGAATTCCTATACAATTTGTCTAAAAATAAAAAAAAATTTATTTACAGACCAATTTGAATAGAAAAGAAACAATGGGGTGCGCCAATCTTGGCACCAGAAAGATTCGATCTCCATCACATGTGCAGCCCAAATATTCAAGAAACATTCATAGAACAGTTCTATAAATATAATAGAATAATAAATATTTATTTTCCAAATCATTCGCCCAAAATCTGGAAACCAATTCCTAGAAAAAACGCTAACTGCACAAATAGGGTAGAACGCCTTCTGCCCATTTGTGCAGATTCAGATTTGATCTAATTTGGTTCAAGACTTGAACATGGATTTGATACCATTGAAGGGATGAGAGATCCATCATATGGATGGCCGAACCCTGCAGGAAGGTTGGGCAAAATTTCAAAAATTTCTTTACTCTCATCCGGGAATCCTATTCCCAATTTAGAAAACTGCATTTTCAAGGTTCGTTCTTGTAACCAAACCGGACCAAATCTGAAACCAAGATTAGGGAGGGATATACCTGATATAGAATTGACGCAAAAAGTTCCTCCCAACGCAGGTGTTCACACCAAAGTGTGTACCAAATCCTCCCTCCACTGAAGATGACACATCTTTGGATGAGGCAGGATCAGTAGGTAGTTCTTCACCAAGAACATTTTGATTCTTTAGCAAGAATCAAATGGGGTAGTGAGCACAACTTCAGAATTGTTTCTTCTAACAAGAAACAATATCGAGATTAAATCTTGATCAGTTCCAAGAATTGGAGATCGAACAAGGTTGGACGGTAAGAGCAGGGAGAAAAAGAACTGAAGGCAGAATCAGTCAAACTGAGTTGTCTTCTATAATGCTTGTGTATCTTTTTCAGATCTGCCCTGCTCTTTATTTATAGCCTTAAAGAGACAACCTCTTAATCTGATTAGGAGTCTCTTGATCCAAATCTTTATTTGGATCTGAACTTTTTAAGTGATAAGGATAATCCCTTTTCTTATTTGCAGTTCAAGATCAACTTATTCCTAATTAAATTAGGAGTTTTCTGATTCAAACCTTTATTTGGATCTGGACTCTTTAAGTGGATAAGAGTTATCTTCTTATCTTTATCTACTGATCCAAACCTAGATCCACCCCTATTTAATTAACCCAATTAACCCAGTTCGAAATGGGCTTTAGGCCCATTAAGCTTTCAGGCTCACTTCCTTTTAATGCTGGCCAGCTGGCTCTCTTTGTATGGCGTGAGACCCTAACATTGATCTACACATCAGCCACATGGGTTTAGAACACAATCATATAGTGATAGTATCCAAGTCTTGAAACTCATATAAAGACTTAAAAGAGATCATCATATGCTCATTTATTTAATATTGTTTCAACAAAGCATCTCATATAAAAGAACACAATCATACAATGATAGTTTTGAGTTCTACTTCCTATATGCCCTTTGTTTCAATTCGAGAACTCCCAGTTGACCTAGATAGTAGGACCATTCGGCCTGGGAACCGTCTAGGCAACCAGATCCGTTTTACCCCAAACCTGGTCCCTGGCCAAAAAATCGTTGAATCAGTCAATGACCCGTTGACCTGGGTGGTCGGACCGTCGACCTGTTGAATGGTTTTTGGCCATTTTTTATTTTTTAATTGTTGTTGTTAGAACGGGCCATCCATTCTAATTGGACGGTCAAACTGTTGACTTGGAAACCGGTGGCTAGAATGGTTTCGTTCCTGGGTCGTTTTCTCTAGATGTCAATAATTAAACGAAATAACTTTGTAGTCATAGTCATGGGAAAGATGGACAATGCATGGGATTCCAAAACCTTGAAAGATAAATCCAAAGTGACCTTAAACACAGAAAAAAAATAGCGGTAAATCCACAAAACTAGAAAAGCCAAGGAAAAAAATCAGAAAATCGAGTCCAAAGTTCTGCTTTAAGATGGAGACAAATGTACATGTAATCAAAGAAAGAGACAAAGCATATCGTCTTGTAAGAAAATTAAAAAAAATTGCACAAGAAAAACCAAAGAAAAAACAAAAGGAAAGAAATAAAATGGTGGTAAACGCTAGACCGTTTTGGAGGATCTTGAAGAAGAAGATCAAACACACACAAAAAAAAAAAAAACAAAAGCAGAGAATGAAAAAAAAGGAACATATCGCACACACTCGAATATAGCCCATAATAGAAGAAACCTTTGAATAGTGAAAATCCAAAAGCATAAAAAACCATGGAAATCTTATATATATTCAACTATGGTTTTTTATAAGATTCCTTATTAAAATACCATATATTCAACTTTGGTTCAAGTCTTTTTTGATAATAAGGCAACATACTTATGATTGGTAATAACGGGATTAATTTGCATATCCGTTGGGACTACCCACCTAGCGTATAATCTGATATCTTTTTTCAAATCTAAAATGGATAGATGTTGGTTCGGCACTTAACACGCTTAGGTGCATTTTAGACATGGCCAAAAGTAAAAAATACTCTTAAATTATTTTTTAAAGGACATGTTGTGCCCCCGGTTTAAACCCAATACTTGCTCATTCAACCTCTTCCTCTCAAACAAGAATAGACTCGCCATACTACCAGTACTAGAGCTCCACCCTAGGTGTGTTATCGATCTCACAGCTCCGTTTGCTTTTTCTTTGTCTAAAATCTCACAAACCCCATTTGCTTATTCATTGTCTACATTAGCGATACTACCTGAGCTTTATTTTTTCTCAATCTATAGGGTCTTGATTTGCATTCCAACTAGTGGATGCATAGCCATGGACAACCGATGGCGAAGGGGAGCGTAAAAAGTATTATTTGTTGGATTATTTTGCTTTATTCTTCATTGCTTTTCTATCTCCATGTTTTTATTTTGCTTATCTTTTTCACATCCATATTTTTCACTTTGTCTCCCTCATAACCGACTAGATGTTCAACTTATATTTCTTCTCCCTCCCTTTCCTCTCTTTTGCTCAGTTTTTTTCATCTTTTTTTACCTCAGTCTGACACCCATCAATAAACTGGAGACGACTCATACTCTGTTGTACAGTGACGGTGTACAATACAAGCTTCCACCAATCCTAATATCATATAATTAGGGTTCTATCCCTTTATCCCTGATATATTTAAGTTGAATATGTTTCTTTGGTTTATATATAGTATTCTATTTCTAATATAACTAAATTTTCCCATACCAATCTACATCATTTTCCCATAGTTTTCCCCATCATAAGTATTGGAAAAAAGCATCTGATAATCAATTTGAGTTTGGATTCACATATCAAGAGGCAAGAAGAATGGAATTGGGAGGTTTAGGTTTGTTTTACACAATGAAACAAATTTTGGAACTAATCTTTTATCTCTTTTTTGTCATTTGAATAAATGACCAATTTTTTTCCTCATTATGTTCCCTAAAAAAGAAAAAAATATATAATTCTTTAGGATCAAATAGGCTGAAACGTTGAAAAATTTCATGTTTCTTCTTTTCACTGATACTCTAAAACCATGTCTTGATTATTAAAACAAAGTTCACTTGGCCAATTGTTTGACTGACTCACTGATATCTATTTGTCATCTTGGGAGGCAAACGGAGAATAACCATTCATAACAAGTCAAATATTAGACACCATGTTTGTCATGTTTATCATCATCTAAAACTTGTTACATTAGTTGTAGAGGCTAAACCATTTTCCACCATTTTAGATACTTTCTTGCTACCCTTCAATACTAACAGGGCAAAGTTGCATAAATTCTAGAGACTCTCTTGCATAGTTGTAGTTTATATTGAACTATTTATGAGATTGCATCAATATCTTAAATTTTAGAATATATTCCTTTTCATTGACTATTCAACACTACATTTAATCATCTTACTCAGGCTACATGCATTGCCCATCCTGGCCCAGAAATAGAAATAATATAATATGTTATTATAATGTTTAGATTATATATGTATAATATATATAATTTTTTAAATATAAACTTCCATTTAAAATTTGATTTTTTTTAATATAAATTTGTCAATTTATATAATTATATGTGCAAGCCCAAATACCAAATCAAGGCCTGGAAATATAGTATTAGGCCTAGGGTGCAGGTTAAGCCAGGACCAAGCAGTCCAAAATGATGTTAATACCATGTAGAAACCCAACCTAGCCCAACACTATCTCTACTCAGCACCTAGATACTTAGTAGTCATTGCATCGGTTAGATAGGCCAATTCAACTTGTAATTTAATATAAATAAATCTTTGAAAGAAAGAATCTTGTAGTTGGAGGTAGTCATTGTGAAGTTTGGATTGCTAAGAAGATGAACAGTAATTCAAAAGATGATTGTTGAGTGTAATTGACACCAAATAGGAGGTAATGGGTTCACAACATTTTTCTTATCTTTCTTTTGCTCTTTAAGCTTAATTTGGAAAGAGTACAAAGACAAATATATAGAGTGCAAAATCTCATGTTTTGTATGTATTTATATTGTATATATTTGTATTTGTACTCCTTCCAAACTGAACCTTAGGGATATACATATTCCGGCCGAAGGAAGCTTCCTATGTATTTGTTTCCTTGAGCGAATCTCACCCTTTTTTTACAATTAATGCAAATCTCTCACTTTTCAAAGTTGGGTTTGAGGCTATGTAGTACAAAGGCATGAAGGATAGATGATACAAGTAGAACTACACAGTGAAGGTAGAAATGTCAGAGACAGATTGCATTAGTGCAATTTTACTTCATTTGAATACCAAATCATTGCAATGGAAACCCTTAACATTGGAAAAGTGTATGCCTACCATGCCAGTAAACTTGTGCAAAGATGATCATGCAAATCTTTGACCTCCACAAAAGGAAGAAATAGAAGTTGTGATCTGTTACAATTTGAAGGGGTTAAAGGGATAGGGACAAACCGGAATGGAGTGCAAGAAATGGTTTAAACACTCAATAATTTAATAATGAATATGATAGTAACTAGAATGGAATGACAAGGTAAGATTCATATAACCAACCCATATAATTGGGATAAGACTTAGATGATGATGATGATCCATATGAAAACAAACCAAGTAGGTTAGCTTCTTCCTTTTATATTGCCAAAACCTAAGAATGTGCAAAAATATGCTAGAGAAGCAAAGCAACAAAGTATGAGTGCAAGAAATGGTTTAAACACTCAATAATTTAATAATGAATATGATAGTAACTAGAATGGAATGACAAAGTAAGATTCATATAACCAACCCATATAAYTGGGATAAGRCTTAGATGATGATGATGATCCATATGAAAACAAACCAAGTAGGTTAGCTTCTTCCTTTTATATTGCCAAAACCTAAGAATGTGCAAAAATATGCTAGAGAAGCAAAGCAACAAAGTATGTAGTTCCTTTAGTCTGTTTGGTTCATGCAGTTGGGATTTGTTTTGGGTGAAATTATGGGATGCGGCGAGAAATGACATCTCAAACTCTGAGACACTAGGACTCACCAAATAGGTGCGATCCCACTGAGAAACAAAGGCATTGTGACGAGAGTGAGAAAATAATATCAAGGGCACACTGAAACCTCATCTCCTACCCCTGCAACGGTTCAAAGTACGACCACTGAAACCTTGTTCTCCGGCAAAGGTTCGAAGTTCGGTCATCACTCCTTAAGTCAAACGATGTTTCTTGAAAAAAGAACGTTGGAGCGGAAGGGTTATTGCAAAACAAATAGAGATGTTGCTTGCTAGGAACAAAAGCAACAAGGAAACGGAAAAAAGAAGGGAAATGAAATTTATGGTGTAAGAATGGAGCAATGGAAGAGCATAGGAGGGACTGCCTGTTTTCATCGCTCTTGATCTCCTTCCATCTCTTCCTTCACCTGATTCTCATCTCCTTCAAACGAGTCCTCTTCATTGAACTTTTCTTTTGCATTTTTACTTTATGGGGGAAATTGTCTAAGAATGTATATAAGGTGTTTGTGTTTTGGTTTTTGAGGTTCCAGTAATTGCATTCACTCTATGATCCACAACCATCCCATCTTTGTAGTTTACTAGTTTTCTTTGTTGACCAATGTTTTTGAACTGTCATTAACCCGGACGGTCGGACCATTCGGCCCGAAAACGGTCCAAGAAATCGGTTCTGTTTCACCTCTAACCCGTTCCTGGGTCAAAAACCATTGACTTTGTCAAAAAACCACTGACCCGAACAGTCAAACCATCGATTCGTTTGACTCGGACAGCAGTTTGTAGTATAAAGTTGTAGGGGAGAATTTGTGTCTGAGGTCTGAAGAAGAAGAAAAAGAAGAAGAAGAAGAAGAAGAAGAAGAAGAAGTGACGCAGTGTGGAAGCAATGGCGTTCGCTAGTTCCTAGCAAATAACACCGATTTCTCTAGGAGAGAGAAAAGGTGGCGAAACTCAAAGAAGAGAACTTGAAGAAATTCTGAAAAGATGAAGTGTGTATTAACTGGAAATAATCAATATTTATAGTACATCTTGGAAGTTGTAAAGTAACTAGGAAAGAGGGTTAGGATAGATCTAATCTGCATGGATCTTGGGCTTTCTTGATCTTGATAGGCCATCTTGAGCCGTCTTGATAAGGTCGAACCTTCTTGGAATTCTTGGGCTTGATCTTCCACCGTCCGATCTCCTTGGCTCTCCTTATGCATGAATCTGGGAAGTCTTGCTAATCTTGATGCTTCTTGGAGTCTTTTTGGAATTTTGATCTTGATTTCTTGATAATCTTGGGAGTCTTGCTTTATCTTGAGTTCTTGGAAGTTCTTCTTATCTTTCTTGGACTTTATCTTGACTTGACCTTATCCTAGGAGCTGCCGCCCCTAGGGTGCGATGGGCCTTGTGATGGGCCTCCATCATTCTCCCCCACTTGGAGAGAACTCGACCCCGAGTCGTGACTAGGATAGGCAAGTGTTATTTCTGGCAGGTACCGGTGAAGGTCAGCAACGTTGAAGGTCTTGGATATACCCATATGATCTGCTAAGTCCACTACATAGGCATTGTCGTTGATCTTCTTCACGATCTTGTATGGATCGTACTTCCGAGGCTTCAACTTGTTGTAAGTACCCACGGTAGTTCTTTCCTTCCTTAGGAAGACCATAACCTCATCACCTACATCGAACACTTGAGGCCGGTAGTGCTTGTCTGCGGCCATCTTGTACTTGGCATTAGTTTGCTCTAGTTTCTGCTTCACGGCCTCTTGGACGGACTGGATTTGTTCTGCCATCTGTTCTGCTGAGRTACTRGYGYYGRGTACTYWRGGTAGCTTCACTAAATCCAGTGCATGGTTAGGGACCTTCATGTACACGATGGAGAATGGGGATCTGCCTATAGAACTGTGCACTGCATTGTTGTAGACGAACTCAGCCTGGGCWATGGCGAAGTCCCACTGTTTTGGCCTCTCCCGACATATGCTGCGAATTAAATTCCCTAAGGTCCAATTTACTACTTCTGTCTGTCCATCTGTCTGCGGATGGGCTGTACTGCTGAAATTAAGTGATGAATCAAACAACCTCCACAGGGTCATCCAAAAGTGACTGAGGAATCGTGTGTCATGATCTGATGTTATGGTCTTGGGTACCCCATATAAGCGGACAATTTCCTTGAAAAATAATTTGGCTGTTGCGGATGCATCTGCCGTTTTCTTGCATGGGAGGAAGTGAGCCATYTTTGAGAATCTATCAACCACCACGAAGACGGAGTCCATGTTCCTCTAGGTCTTTGGCAAGCCTAGCACAAAATCCATGGACAAGTCTTCCCATATTGCAGTAGGAACGGGTAGGGGCATGTAGAGACTTGTGTTCTGGGTTTGTCCCTTAGTTGTCTGACAAACATAGCACCTGCTTACAATGGTAAACACGTCCCTTCTTAATTTCGGCCAATAATATTGTCTCTTAACTGCTTCTACTGTTTTATCCCTTCCCAAGTGTCCTGCTAATCCACCCCCATGCAAATCTCTGATGATCTTTTCGCGGAGGAAGGTGCAAGGGATACACAGTTGTTCCTCTTTCATAAGGAACCCATCATAAATAAAGAAGTCCTCTACTGGCTGCTTAGTCACACATTTCTCCCATACCTATTGGAAGTCTTCATCCTAGGCATATAAGTCTTTTAGGCACTCAAAACCCACAATCTCAACACTGAGGGTCTTGATGAGGGCTACACGCCTGCTAAGTGCATCAGCCACCTTATTTTGCTGTCTTGTCTTATACACAATTTTATATGGGAACTTGTCTAGGAAGGGAGACCATCTAGCATGCAAATCACTTCTTAATTGCTTTTGCCCATTAAGATATTTTAGGGCTTGGTGGTCAGTGTAGAGAACAAATTCTTTTGCAATTAAATAGTGTTCCCATGTCTTCAGGGCTCTAACCACATCATAAAACTCCTTGTCATAGGTGGACCACTTTCTTCTGGATTCACATAATTTTTCACTGAAGAAAGCAATGAGCCTCTTTTCTTGGGACAATACAGCCCCTATGCCAACTCCACTGGCATCACATTCAACTTCAAATAATTTATTAAAATCCGGCAAGGCAAGAACAAGAGTAGTACATAATTTTTCTTTTATGAGAGCAAAACTTTGCTCTTGTTCTTCTCTCCATTGAAATTTACCATTTTTCAAACATTCAGTAATGGGAGCCATGATACTACTAAAATTCTTAATAAAACGCTTATAGAAGGTTGCCAACCCATGGAAACGCCTGACATCTGTGACAGTGGATGGGGTTGGCCACTCCCTAATAGCTTTCACTTTTTCTTCATCTACTTTTACACCATCCTTGCTTACAATAAATCCTAGGAATAATAAATTGTCACTCATAAAGATGCATTTATTCAAATTAGCATATAGTTTATTTTCCCTCAATGTTTTCAGGACCTCCCTAATATGTCCCACATGATCAGTGATAGATTTGCTATATATCAAAATATCATCAAAATAGACTACCACAAATTTACCAATGAAGGGGCATAATACCTGGTTCATACACCTCATGAATGTGCTGGGTGCGTTGGTTAGTCCAAAGGGCATGATTAACCACTCGAACAAGCCATCTCTAGTCTTGAAGGCTGTCTTCCATTCATCTCCGGGATGGATCCTGATTTGATGATACCCACTCCTGAGATCTATTTTTGAGAAGACTACAACTCCGTTCAGTTGGTCCAGCATGTCGTCCAGCCTAGGAATGTGAAATTTGTACCCAATAGTAATCTTGTTAATGACCCTGTTGTCGACACACATTCTCCAACTGCCATCCTTCTTAGGTGTTAGTAAGGCAGGTACTGCACAAGGACTTATGCTGATTTGAATGTGTCCCTTTTTCAATAATTCTTCTACCTTTTCCCGTAAGATTTCATTTTCCTTAGGACTCATCCTGTAATGTGGGAGGTTAGGTAGACTGGCACCTGAAACAAAATCAATATGGTGCTGTATATCTCTCATGGGAGGGAGTTCATTTGGTAACTCCTCTGGAACTACATCATTGAATTCATTCAGTAGTCCCTGTACTTCTGCTGGAATTTTATTTTTATCATCAACATCTTCTCCTTTTACTACTAACAAATGTATTTCATGAGTATTCTTACAATCTTTAACAAATTCATCATGATGATGGGTGATGGTAAGGAAATTCTTCTCATGTGCCTTTGGAGCATTTGCAATATTTTTTTCTGCTATAGGTAACAAAGTATAACGTGTACCATCTTTTTCAAATTGGTAGGTATTCTTCCTATCCATGTGCCTTGCATCTGTATCAAACTGCCAAGGCCTCCTTAACAAAATATGGTAAGCATCCATATCAACAATATCACAGTATACTTTGTCATGGTACTTACCAATTGAAGAAGGTACCTTGTAGCGTTCTTCCACCCGTACGCCGCCTCCTTTCTTGATCCACCCAATTGTGTATGGGTTGGGGTGCTTTTCAGGAATCAGTTGTAATTTTTGGATGACATCCCTACAAATAATGTTTTCTTGACTGCCACTATCAATAATCAAATTAAATAATTTTCCCTTGACAGTACATCTGGTACGAAATAATGTGTGCCTTTGAGAAGTATCTTTATTTTTCTGGGACAACATTAATTTTCTTACCACACAAGTATACTTCTCATGTTCATATGGACCCTCTTCATCCTCCCCATCAGGTCCACAACATACCTCCTCCTCAATATCTTCTTCCTCCTCCCTTTCTACCATATTAACTGCCTTCCTCCTAGGACAGTCGCTGGACCTATGTCCAACCTCATTACATTTAAAACATTTAATAGGAGTAGGCCTTGCATAAGGGTTACTGGGTTTAGAAGGGTTGGAAGGATTACCTTGAGTATTTCCTCCTGTAGTAGCCTTACTGACGTTACTTGTGCTTGCTGGGTGAGAGGGTTGTACTGCCGGGACTGATTTGTTCCTATCGATAGTTGTCAGTCTGTTGTTGCTCCTGCTGTACCGGCGGTAATTATCACTGCGTGCCTTGTCTTGGAACATTAATTCTGCTTTCAGGGCTAGGTTCCTTGCTTCCTGCACACTAAGAACCATTTGTACACCAATTTTGTCCCTGATGGACGGTCTTAACCCGCTCAGATAACGGGCTGCCTGCTGGTTATCACTTTCAGACAACTGGTTTCTTTCTGCTAATCTTAAAAATTCTGATGTGCACTCATTAACACTACGTGAACCCTGCGCACACCGCTGGTAAGATTCAAACATATATTGTTCATAGTTAGGAGGTAAAAATCTACCTCTGATTAATTGTTTCATGCGCCTCCAGGTTCGAACAAGACCCCTTCCTTCTCTGATCCGGGTCTCTCTCATTCGTTCCCACCAATCAGATGCGCCTCCCTTTAATCGGAAAGCTACCAGTTTTACCCTTTGTTCCTCTAGTATCTCCATGTAATCAAAGAATCTGTCGACTTCTGTGATCCAATCCAGAAGTCCTTCTATGCCAAGATCTCCACTAAAGGTAGGAATATCTACTTTAAGTTTGAATTCATCATTATTCCTACGGGGATTGAAATTACCTTGATTGTGCCAACTTCTACCATTTCTGTCATTGCCGGGAAGAACTGGAGCACCACCAAATTCTAAATCATCATCACTGTTGTCATCCAGGACTGGTCATCGGAACGCAGTATGGACGGGTGGTCTGTCGTGGTCGTCCCCCTCGATTTGCTGTGGATGTTCCCGGTTCCGTGGAGCAACCTCCCGTAACAAGGTTCGCAGTTGTTCAGCCATCTCTGCCAACTGCTATTCGATGTTATGTGTGGCCGTGCGCTGCTCTTCGATTGCTCTCCAAACAGCTGGAAACCCCTGATCTCCATCACGGGGTGGGTTGTGACTGCTACCGTCTGGGTTGGACACCAGAGCTGGCTATGCAAGCACCGGGCGTTTGCTAGTTCCTAGCGAATAACACCGATTTCTCTAGGAGAGAGAAAATGTGGCAAAACTCAAAGAAGAGAACTTGAAGAAATTCTGAAAAGATGAAGTGTGTATTAACTGGAAATAATCAATATTTATAGTACATCTTTGAAGTTGTAAAGTAACTAGGAAAGAGGGTTAGGATAGATCTAATCTGCATGGATCTTGGGCTTTCTTGATCTTGATCTTGATCTTGATAGGCCATCTTGAGCTGTCTTGATAAGGTCAAACCTTCTTGGAATTCTTGGGCTTGATCTTCCACCGTCTGATCTCCTTGGCTCTCCTTATGCGTGAATCTGGGAAGTCTTGCTAATCTTGATGCTTCTTGGAGTCTTGTTGGAATTCTGATATTGATTTCTTGATAATCTTGGAAGTCTTGCTAATCTTGGGAGTCTTGCTTTATCTTGAGTTCTTGGAAGTTCTTCTTATCTTTCTTGGACTTTATCTTGACTTGACCTTATCCTAGGAGTTGCCGCCCCTAGGTGCGATGGGCCTCCATCAAGAAGAAGAAGAAGAAGAAGAAGAAGAAGATATGAGAACTCAGAGTCTGTTGCCGCCGCTTCGCCGCCACCATTATCGTCGTCGGTGAGCGTCAAACCACCCTCATCTTCCTTAATCTTCCCTCCTTCTCTCCTCCTTCCCTCCCTTTCCTTTCTCTTCTTTTCTTTTTTCCCCTCCTTTCTTTCTTTCTTTTCTTCTTCCTCAGTTGACAAACATCACTTTCTCTCATTTCTCAAATCTCACAACTCATAAAATACTTGCCCTAATAGAAAACCGTCTGAACTGTTCGACCTAGACGATTGAACCGCTGACCTGGAAACTGGTGAATAGAATGGTTCCGTTTCCAGGTCAGTTTTTAAAACCTTGCCATTGACCATTTGCTTTTTGGCGGAAACCTTTAATGGCTTAATTTTAGAACTATGATTAGTTAATCATATTCCCACAAGAAGAGGGCAAAGTTTCTGGTTGTTATGAACTAGGGAACTGGCTTAAGACATTTATGTTTGATGGTATTGTTATGTTAGCTGTTACGAGCATGCATATTTAATATATATGAGTTTTTAATTTTTCCACATCAACCTGACACGTGGCAATATTCAAATACTATTATGCCATGTTAGCCCACAAACAAGTATATGTTTGGTTCCGTGGGTGTTTATAGATGGGCCATTTATTACTTTAAACATTTATTTGTACGGTTTTATTTTAAATGTTTCTTGCTTTTGTTGTTTGGTTGGGCATTACTTTAAACATTTTTTTACTTTACATCTCAAATTAACACCCCATAAAGTATTCTACATAAGCATTTCATTTCAAGAAATGTTGGGGCATTGGGGGAAATGAGAATTTGACGTTTCCCCAAATTCCACATGCACATAAATCAAAGTATTCCAATTTTTTAATGTTTATTTGACAAACGGTGAAACCAAACAGTGGTTTCATATGCAACTAACGCCAACGCCTATGTGGCATTGATATGGCAGCATTTTTCAATAAACACCAACAAAACCAAACATAGCCCAAATCTTGTGTTATGAAATTGAGGAAAAATTATCAAAGTGGAATGAATCCAACCATCCTTCAAAATTTTCCCAGCAACCAAACACTAGGAAGCAAATTGTATATGATAACTTGTCTCAGCAACCAAACATAGGGTGACAGGATTGAGAAAATAAATTTTCTCATCCCATACCATCCTTTCTCGACAAACAAATGGACCATTAGGCCTCAACCCATGATCAGATTTCTTCCCTTGAATTTTAGCCCATGCCATGCAAGCAACACTAGGTGCTGCAACAAAAAGAAAGAACACTGATGAGCTTCCATAATATAGGCACCAAACAATGCCCCTAGAAACTACCCAACAACAGAAACATGGAATATAGCAAAAGTTTGATACTAACTAGGATTTGCGGATCCATTAATGGCTGTCCATAAAGAGAAAATTCTCTTGTTATATGATATATTTGTTAATAAAATAGGTGGAGATATTATCTTTTTAATCAATTCAATTAAGAGGGATAGGGATCTCAAACTTAAGATCTATTTATAAAGGAAAACAGATAACCTGTTTTCAAAATAGAATTCCTACTGAGTCATAACTTAATTTACCAAGAAAAAAAAGAAGTCACAACATAATAAATTTGCTATTATGGAATTGGAAGTCAAGTACGCTGTTCCCAACCATTATTGCTGTGATTTTATCAACTGAAGCAGGAGCTATTTGTCCACTAGATTGAATTATATATACAATTTTAAACTCTATATTCTTTAGTTAATTCTCTTGAATGCCATTGACAAAACTTTTGCTTGAAAGGTACTATTGCATCATAACATGATGACCATGAGAACTTTTGTCAATTTAAAACTTGCCAGCAATAATGGCTTATTTGTAATCTATAATTCCACTAACCAATAAATCTTATCACTCTTTGCATGTATCTCTTGCATTGATCATCAATGTTCATGTTTATGGGGGTTAGAAATGATTTTAGGAGAGACATGATAAAGCAAATTGGAAAGACTTGGTCTTACAAAAATATTACTAGAGTTATGCATTGATGAAGTAGCTACAAATGGAATATAAGGCGACTCTCGAAGAAAAAAATCCTTGCCATGGATTCGAAAGAAGATTTGGGAGAAGAGCCAAAAGAATTTTTTCTCAAAAACAACTAAAGAATGGTTTGACTACTTGAAAAGAAAGTATCAACTATGAGGGGCAATAATTAATAATTAATAGGATCGAAAATGGGCACAACCCAGTCATTGGTACAATTATCTAGACAAATGAGCAATTGGATGATTAGTTTAAAATTTTATTGTTGATTACACAATGTATTTGTGTATAGGACCTAATAGGTTGGTTTGTTTGTAATTTGTTAATGAATGCAAGGCATTGTTTGATGGGGCATGTTCAACTAAAGGAGTTGAATGGACTCCTTTAGCAACTAAGCCTAAACCATTGGGATCTCCCAGTGTAGGTGTAGCGCACTACAAGAAAATTCGTATTTAGTAATGGACAAATTTGTTGCTAAAAATCCTAAAAAAATGGTTGCTAAAGGTTCTAACCATGGCTTTTTTGTCCACGGGGGATATTGCCATGGCTAAAAATTTTAGAGATTGTGTACACCGTGGTTAGAAGTAGGGATATAACCACGGTTTTAACGGTTGCTAATTGTGAAAGTTTTTGTAGTAATACAATATATACCATTGTTGTAGGTTTATATAGCCATAGTTTATACCTTGATTAAAAATCATATAATGTAACTAATTAATTAACAATACCACCATTTTTTGTGCAAACCGTGGCTGCAAGTTTTTTGTTCTTGAAATAGCAACAAAGTATTCATGATTTTAACAACAATTAGAACAACAAACCATTGATATTTTGATTCCCATAGCAATAGTTGGAATGGAATAATGTTGCTATATGGGTTTTATAACAATTGTTTTATAGAAACTGTTGCGAAAAGTTTATTATTTGAAAACATTTGTATTTTGTACTATTTAGCATAATTATTTTCGAAAAAAATACATGTGAAACTATAAAAATACTTGCTTTCAGCTATACAAAGAAACATTGTACGAATAATGTATTTGAAATGATAAAACAATTCTCAAATAAACCCCAACCTTTATTGAATACAAAATATCCATATTTAATATTGGTTCAATAGTTAACATCAAATCTTTTTACTGGATTATAAAAATACAAAAGAAAAAAAAAATAAAATGTCTCCATCATTACATCTGAAATCTACTCATATACATGGATATTGCATCCCCAAGGCCTTTGCTTTGGGTCAAAAACTTCAATCTATCAAAACCAACAAAATAACTAAATAAGTATTGATTTCAATAAATTAATTAATATACAAATTCTATATACATTATACACTTACCATTTAAATAATCCAAGCAATGTGATATCCAAACTCCAAGAATAATCATGTTATCGCATTTCCTCAATAACACTAACTTGTGAAATTTTAACAACATACTTGGGTAAGAGTGGGCTACTTAGTTTAGGTTTCAAGAGGTCTAAAACTTGGGTAAGAACAGTGGACTTAGTTTGTTTAGGTTTCTAGAGGCATATAACTATTAGATTCAGAGTTGAGATCACTAGAAATCCAAAGCAAAAAAGTTGGAAAGGTCATTATTGCTAGCATTAACAGAATCATCAAACACTATAAGTATTGGGAGATGATGATGCTTTGCCTTGCAAATCTTGAATCAATGAGCAATTCCAATTCTAGCCTTAACTGCCTTGGCATTTCCAATAGGACCAAAATATATGTGTCAAATGGAGATATATTGAAATTTGAAGACCTTTCCATTCCTTAATGAACATGGGTTGCTAAGAAGGTTTCCATCAAAATAAACAAAATCTATCCAAATCAACCATGAAGGGATATAACTCCTTGGTTGAGGACAGTGAAGGGTTGAAGGATAAAAAAAAGAATGTGGCCTCTTGACCTTCAAAGGAGGTGGTGAGGGCAGATTTGGCCCTCCAATGACATTGTGACACATGGCATCTTAGAACACTAGGTGATATCTGGAACCACTCAGGCAACAACTTGCCAAGTTGATGGTGTCCCGAACCGGCGACCTGGTATAGGCGTCGACCTGGCGACCTGGCACTGACGCCGACCTGGCGACCAACCTTTATGCCGAACTAGCGACCTAACTAGTAAGACAACAGCTCAGCCTGACACGCCAAGTCCATAATGGATCGAGCTTGGATAACTAGACCACCTCGGGACAAGTCTACTTCGGGACGAGTATACCTCGGTGCAAGGTCACATCAGGACCACCTCGGTTCCAAGGCACTTCGGCATTCATATCAGGTCGGATCTAAAGAGCACGAGCTCAAGCAATTCTAACCGACCACCGCATGGCAACCCTGGAGATCTCGTCACCGTACTCCACGTCTTACGGGATCATACCTTGTAACGGCTAAATATCATCTCCCCACTCCCCAATTCAGGCGGAGATGGTCAGCCTTACTGGTTGGTAGCGTTATCCCCAACTAACACGAAAATGGATCCTGTCGCAGCGAGAATTCTGGAACTACTCCACCGAACCCGCAAGAACTTCAGTATATAAAGGCTTCACCCCCCAGGGGTGAAAAAAGAGGCATAATCTCTGCTCTCTAGCTCTTTCACAATCTAATATCATTTTCAGCTCGCAACCAAGCGCCAACTTAAGCATCGGAGCAACCCCGCCAGGTAAACAACCCCGGGTTCTCTAATTCATCTCTTGCAGGTTCATCGAGCTTGTTGTTGCTGGTAGCCAGATCATCTCTTGCGGGGAGCAGCTGGATTGCGCCACATCATTTGGCGCCGTCTGTGGGAAATGCTACAAAAAAGCTAAGTTATCATCCTCTAAAAGGCTAAATCCTCTTCTTCCAGAAGGCTAAGTCCTCACTTTTAGAAACTAAATCTCTCGCTTTATAGTTTTCATTTTTTATGAACTCAAAGACTGCAGGAAATTGATAGCTAACAGATTAAGCAACTCTACCAATTTTATTTCAACTTGGATAAAGCTTCATCAGTCCTCTTCGCGAGGTTCCCTCTACAAAGATGAGCTCTTCATGGCTTCCGCAGGAGTTGGCGGCCAACAGACTGCACGGACGCCCTTGCTGGTCGAGCCTTCCAAGGCTCCCGTGTGAGCTGGCGACCTAAAGTCAGTAGTGTTGCCCCCGTAGGTCAAGCTCCTAGTAGTTTCATGTAGGAGTGGGTGACCGATGTCATGAGGCTGATGTAGTGCAGACATAAGACCTAGTCGCTTCTTCGGCATGGGCAAAATCAAAGAACAAGGAGAGTGGACTACAAGTCGCTCCTAGAGCCTAAGGGCTAAAGTGCCGAACTGACAAAGACCTCGGCGCCACATAAGACCCAGTCACCTCTTCGGCATGGGCAAAATCAAAGATCAAGGAGAGTGGACTACGAGTC
>NW_010729167.1:1202175-1237983 GCF_000365185.1 Nelumbo nucifera
AGTGTCGAACTAGCAAAGACCTCGGCACCACATAAGACCCAGTCGCCTCTTCGGCATGGGCAAAATCAAAGATCAAGGAGAGTGGACTACGAGTCGCTCCCAGAGCCTAAGGGCTAAAGTGCCGAATTGGCAAAGACCTCGGCACCACATAAGACCCAGTTGCCTCTTCAGCATGAGCAAAATCAAAGATCAATGAGAGTGGACTACGAGTCGCTCCCAGAGCTTAAGGGCTAAAGTGCCGAATTGGCAAAGACTTCGGCACCACATAAGACCCAGTCGCCTCTTCGGAATGGGGAAAATCAAGGAGAGTGGACTATGAGTCACTCCTAGAGCTTAAGGGCTAAAGTTCCGAACTGGCAAAGACTTCCTCACCACATAAGACCTAGTTGCCTCTTCGGCATGGGCAAAATCAAGGAGCGGACTGCGAGTCGCTCCCAGAGTCTAAGGATTTGAATTGACGCTTATGAGCTCATTAAATTATTCATTCCGGGCCAAAAGGAGAAATCTACTCCCTTCGCTGAGTTACTTTTAGCTCGGGAGTGGGGGGCAAATGATGAGGGCGGATTTGGCCCTCCAATGACATTGTGACACATGGCATCTCAAAACACTAGGTGACACCCGAAACCACTCAGGCAACAACTTGCCAAGTTGATGGTGTCCCGAACCGGTGACCTGGTACAGGCGCCGACCTGGTGACCTGGCGACCTGGCACTGACGCCGACTTGGCGACCAGCCTTTATGCTGAACTAGCGACTTGACTAGTAGGACAACAGCTCAGCTTAACACGCCAAGTCTACAATGGATCGAGCTCGGATAACCAGACCACCTCAGGACAAGTCTACTTCGGGACGAGTATACCTCGGCGCAAGGTCACATCAGGACCACCTCGGTCCCAAGGCACTTCGGCATTCATATCAGGTCGGATCTAAAGAGCACGAGCTCAGGCAATGTTGACCGACCACCGCATGGCAACCCCGAAGGTCTCGTCACCGTACTCCGCATCTTACAGGATTGTACCTTGTAACGACTAAATATCATCTCCCCACTCCCTGATTCAGGTGGAGATAGTCAGCCTTACCGGTTGGTAGCATTATCCTCAACTAACACGGAAACTGATCCTGTCGCAGCGAGAATTTCGGAACTACTCCACCGAACCTGCAAGGACTCTAGTATATAAAGGCTTCACCCCCCAGGGGTGAAAAAAGAGGCATAATCTTTGCTCTCTAGCTCTTTCACAATCTAATATCATTTTCAGCTTGCAACCAAGTGCTAACTTAAGCATCGGAGCGACCCCGCCGGGTAAACAACCCTGAGTTCTCTGGTTCCATCTCTTACAGGTTCATCGAGCCCGTCGTTGCTGGTAGCCAGAACATCTCTTGCGGGGAGCAGCCGGATTATGCCACATCAGAAGGCTACTACCTTTAAATAACCTTCTTGTTTCTCTCTCCCAAGACCTCCACATGACAACTATAACTGCCTTCCTATATAACCTTATTCCTCTAGCTCTCAATCCCACATCTCTCAATTGTTGAAGGAGGAAAATTCCAAGTACCACCCAAATCCACTCCAATTATGCCCAAAAAGAAATGCCACGATCTCCCTGGTAGTGAATGAGTAAATGTGAAGCTGATTCTACCTCTGTTAGACATAATACATGCTTAAACATAGAAGAGGGACATCCCACACTTTTACAAATGAGTAACTTCAAACATCCTTAAGACCGTTGAATAGAGCAACAACCTTTTCAATCTTGATAATCCTATAGGTGAATTTTAAATGTAAATTCCAGCCCCACCACATCCAAGATTTTATTTTCTGACCATTACCCACCCCAAGTCTGGTCGAACAAGGTCAAAGTTTCCACATGCATTCCTATTACAGGGGATTATAAATATTCACTAAAACAATACTATTCATCTTTTTAAGTAACTTGTATTCAATAAGATTTTTTTTTTTGGGAATGCCTAAGGTTCAGCAAGACTACGACCTTAGATATACTCATATAATGCATCCATACAATGAACATGGATAATGCCCCAAACAATAAAGAGTCAATTCTAGGCCTAATTTAAATAACTTCTAAATAAAGCAAATAAGCAGTGAAGAATCTAAGTTCCTGAGAAACTATACTCATAATATCTATTTTTTTTTTATCAATAACAGGTTTCATTGGGTCAAACCCAATCAGAGCAACAATCTGATTATGATCAATATCTGGTTCCTTAGGTTAATTGTATTCATTAGGCTCAGTTTGGAAGGAGTACAAATACAAATTACAGCTTATAATCAGGTTTCATTGGGTCAAACCCAATAGTCCCAATTAGTAACTGGGTTAGTTCTGGTTTGGTTTATGACTGCCTCAACATATTATTTATTGGTTCAAGACTTGGTCCCCCACACAATGGGGGAAAAGCAAATTAATGAACACAAACTCAAGATGGATAAAAACCCATCTCAATGTATCCCTCTTTCATTTCATAATGTTAATATTAATTGCATTCTCTTTCTTAATCCTTAGGATTCACTGAATTTTCAAAACCTCCTAGACACAGACAAGCATGTTCACCATAAAACATCCTTTGTTCAAGAGTAGACATCCTGTAGTCATAAAGAAATGAAAGTTATTTGTACTATTTTCAATGCCCAAGAGCACATCCTATTCAGTCTATTGTAAGCATACACAGAAAACAGAAATATTATATGGCCAAAAAGGCCCAAGTTAACAAGATTAAATAGACTGAAGAAAAGAATACCAACCACTAGGTGGCAATCAGTTTTGCATATGGCCAAAAGGGCCCACTTAAGTCTTATTGTATGCATCATTGTAGTGTTTTTTTCCTAGCAAATCTTTTTAGTTCATATTGGGATAACCAAAATCCATTGAACCAGAACTGAAGGACCTATACATATTTGATGGTCATTCAAATGTCATACCTTGCAAAAAGCATAGAGAATAATTCTATAACATGGAAATGAGCATGGAATTTTTCTGAACAGTAGTCTAATCTCAAATGCACTCTTGTTCATAAGAGGAAATCCAATCTAGCTAAGTTCATTATTCCATTAGAAATATGTTTTAGCTTCTAAGGATATGATCTTTTTCATGGGCTATAAATGTTCATAAAGGGTTGAAGATCGATATCAACATATCTTTTCAGGAGGTCCAAGTATACTTTCAGAGGTAAGGCTACGACAGGGCTGACTAGTAGAATCTTCTAATGCTAGCTTCACGGGCTTTAAGAAGTGAATTCTTGTATAGATTGAGGATGAATACAAAATGTGGTCAGAGCTTTTCATGATAAAGGGCCAGCTTACATCCGCTTGACTGTGCAAATCAGTAAATGGCAGTGGGGCTCCAACTGGGGTCCCATGGGTGATGTGCAAGCAAGATGATGTCCATTGCCAGATTTCCATGACATGATTCCAATTTTTTTGTAGTGAAAATACTTCATGGCAGATCAAAGATTAACATCATGGTTATTTTTTTCAATTTATCAAACTCATCTAATAAAAACTAAAACTCAAGCTGAAGATCACCAATCAATTTTACACATGAATCAACATTTGATAGGATACCAAAAGAAACACCTTAAGAAGAATAATTGGAAAAGGATACTAAGAAAAAAAACACAAATTATAATATATTGCTTACAACTTCATGACTTCTTTCTTTGAGAAGTCCACCACTCCATCTTCTTCCCTAACAATACATAAATAACAAAGAACTTATATGGAGTCCATGAATACAAATATAGAGAACAGTGCAAATAATAATTAGTTGTTGAAGACAGAGGACCTAACAAAGTAAAAGAAGCAAATGTTTCTTTGTAAAATACAAAAGCATTGTATTGTGTGTGTGTGTGAGAGAGAGAGAGTCTATTTTAACAGAAACTAGATTCTTAGACCCTAGATAGGTTATTGACCCAAAAGATGTTTTTCTCTAACCAAGGCCAATCCATTTGGGAAATAAATTAACAAAGTCAAGAATCAAGAGAAACTAAGAATGCTTATCTCTAAACATTTTAGTCTATTAATTAATACTCGGTCATGATTTAGAGACTGAGCCCAAATGTCTGGCACTAATGTCAATTAAAAGGTCTGAACACATATCTTCTCAATTCAACCCACTTACCTTCAAAACTTAAGCCCATTGAACATATCTGAAACCTAAGACTTCTCCATAATTGTCAAGGTGAAGCCTAGCTACTGCCTAGACAATAAGGTGTTTTTATTTGGATCACCTTCCTAGATATTCCCTATTGTTAATCCTTATTCCCATGACCTCTTACCATTGGCCAAACTTCATAATCCAATGTCAAACAATTTAAAAAAAATGAATTTGTGTGAAAATTTATCATTTTGCAGCTTCCAAAAGTTCATCTTAGCCTTACACTGTTATGTTTTTATTCATACTCTTTAATACTTGATAGTTGATACCAAAAGCCAAATATCAATGATATGGTCCATACTTGAAAGCTCCCAAAAGCGAAACATGCTATAACGATATAAGACTTAACATGAAGCTTCTTTCCATCATAGTTTCAGGAGTCAAACCCTCCCAACTAGAGAAAAATAAATCTACAAAAATCATAACACAATTTTTTCATACTCCAAAGCTTAACTGTTAAAAAATTTTAGTCCTGCCCCAAAAAAAAAAACTGGAATAGCTCAGTTGGTTAGAGCGTGTGGCTATTTAACCATAAGGTCGGAGTTCAGGTCCTCTCTACGATGTTTACATTTATTTGCGAATAAAAAAATAAATAAATAAAACGGAAAAGAGAAAATACATCTTATTTTTTCTCAGTTATATCGGTGAACCATCTAATAATATTCAATAAGAACCCAACCACTTAACAAAAGTTTGATTGCTTACGGTACAATGAAGATCTCACTCATCAAATGCCGCAATCATTTTTGCAGCTTTGCAGTAGAGATCATGAGGTTTTTCAACAGGTCCTGAGATGAGGAAAGGAATTCTTGCTTCATCAGTAAGAATGGAATAAACCTCATCAATTGCACAATAATCGAAACCCCCGAAAACAAATTCATCAGCACTTGTAAATGGAAGATTGAGAAATAAGCACACGGTGAGGACCTTTGGCCTATCCTACACCATTAGCTCCAAGCTCGTTGCTTCCTCCTTTGAAGGAGGATCTTTGGCCTGTCCATTACTGCTAGATTGATCTCCTGTTAGGGTTTCAATCATATAGGTACTGACATTATAGATTCTGTAACCGTAAATGGATAAACATACTAAGCAGATTCATCCGCATCCCCAAAATAGGTTTGGTGATAGAAACAGAGAGTGGTAGATGTTGTGAAGAGAGATTATGAGAGAGAGTGAGGAGAGGAAAGAATAAGTATTTTTGATGCTCATAATGGGCTCAGGACAACACAGTAAACTTGCTTCCCGGACGAGCTGGCGGGTGGAAGGATCCGAGGTGTGCTGTGGCCGAAGGCTAGGGGAGACCGAGGTGTGCTGTGGCTGAGGGCTGGTGAAGTCTGCCCTGACCGAGGTTGGCTGAGGTTGAGTACATGCGAGGAAGGGAACGCCAAAGGTCCCAGGTGTTAATCCGAGGTGGGGACTCCGACGGTCAAGTTAACGAGTGCGTAGCTAGAAAGGCGGACGAGATCCGAGGAGCTCTGACGAGGTCGCCGATAAGCCAGAGAGTTGGAGAGCTTGGAGAGGAGAGTCTAGACCAAGTTTTTTTTTATCCCTTACCTTGGGGGAGTCATGCCCTATTTATACTTAAGATCGCTTGGTGGCATACGGATGCAGACCGTTAGAATACGATCCGGCCCTGGGTGGGCAGTCATCCGAGCTCGCCGACCTCCGCCCTGCCAGATGTGCTGATTGGCTCCGCCTTCGACCACATGTTGGCGTGCCAGCATGCCAAGGGTATGCCTATTTGTACTTTATATTTGGACACACAAGGTGTAGTAGGAATAGGAAAAGTTCACATGCCTATATGGGGCATTTTTTGTGGTCAACGCAATTTTTTTTCTGTTTTCTTGAAAACCAATAAAAGTTATAGATCATAAAGTAATGGGAATGGAGGTCTTGGAAGGAAGTTGGAAACATCTTGTGGTTAATAAGAGAGCAATTAGGATTCATGTAATTTGAGGTGGAAGGTGATCCTAAGCTGGGCCTTGTCTCCTGATCTATGGGAATAACAAAATAACATTCATTTCCATAGAAAACAATGTGCTTTGCAAGATAGTTTCCTTGAGCAAGAGTGTATAGAGTTTGCGGGATTGAAACAATACGTGGGTACAAGCAGGTTTCCATATGGAGAAAACCTTTGAAGATTAGGGAAAAATAATTTCTTTAGGAAAGATTTAGGGTCAAAGGAAAGACGGTCTTGAACATTGGAGGGATGAAAATGGCCAAGGTATTCCTGGAAGGGATATATGTGATAGCCTGGTTTAATGATTTTGTTGAGGAAGCAATCCTATCAAGTTAGAGAATGGAGTGTAAGGGATAAATAGGGGAAGATGGTGGGAGCTATGTGTTAGGCAGTGGGGTAAATCCTAAGATATAGGGGCCAAGTGAGAGTTTCTTTGTGTGTGCTTTGATTACTAATCCAGGTCAATTAAACTTCAACACCGGTGGCCAGATTGATGAAAAATTAGTCTAACTTGGCCTCATATGGGTTTAGTAAATTTTCTTGGTTTTCAAAACCAAGAAAAATTCTCACCCCTAAACCAAAGATCTAGAGGACAAGTGACAATTGCTCTCTACTCATTTGGGTTACTAATCCATATAATGCATACCTTGACACTAATGGCCAAGGTGATAATTATTTTTTCTGGTGTATTCACATTTGGGTTCAGTAACTTTTCATGGTTTTCAAAAACTAAGAAAAGTTTTGAGCCTTCAATCCTAAGATGTAGGGGCCAAGTGAGAGTTTCTTTGTTTGTGCTTTGGTTACTAATCTGGGTCATTTAAACTTTGACATCGATGGCCAGATTGGTGAAAAATTAGGCTAACTTGGCCTGAGATGGGTTCCATAAATTTTCTTGGTTTTTAGAAACCGTGAAAAGTTCTCAGCCCTAAACCAAAGATCTAAGGGACAAGTGACACTTACTCTCTACTCATTCGAGTTAATAATACATATAATGCATACCTTGAGACTAATGGCCAAGGAGACAATTTTTTTTTTCTAATATGGCCACTTTGGGATTCAGTAACTTTTCTTGGTTTTCAAAACCAAGAAAGATTTTGAACCCTAAATACAAGGATGTAGGGGCCAAGATAGAGTGTCTTTCTTAGTGCTTTGGTTACCATTCCGAGTCATGTAAACTTCGACACCGGTTTCCAGATTGATGAAAAGTTGGTTTAACTTGGCCTCATATGGGTTCGGTAAATTTTCTTGGTTTTTAGAAACTAAGAAAAGTTCTCAACCCTAAACCGAAGATCTAGATGACAGGTAACAATTTTTCTCTACTCATTTGAGTTACTAATCCGTACAATGCATACTTTGACACTAATGGACAAGGTGATTATTCTTTTACCTGATGTAGTCACATTTGGGTTTAGTAACCTTTCTTTGTTTTCAAAAGCCAAGAAAGGTTCTGAACCCTAAATCCAAAGATGTAGAGGCCAAGTGAGAGTTTCTTTCTTTGTGCTTCGGTTACCATTCCAAGTCATGTAAACTTTGACACCGGTTGCCAGATTAATGAAAAGTTGGTCTAACTTGGCCTCATATGGGTTTGGTAAATTTTTTTGGTTTTCAAAAATCAAGAAAAGTTCTTAACCTTGAACCATAGATCTAGACGACAGGTGACAATTTTTCTTTACTCATTTGGGTTAATAATCCGTATAATGCATACCTTGACACTAATGACCAAGGTGATATTTTTTTTTTCTGATTTAGTCACATTTGGGTTCAGTAACGTTTCTTGGTTTTCAAAAACCAAGAAAGGTTTTGAGCCCTAAATCCTAAGATATAGGGGCCAAGTGAGAGTTTCTTTGTTTGTGCTTTGGTTACTAATCTAGGTCATTTAAGCTTCGACACCGGTGGCCAGATTGATGAAAAATTAGTCTAACTTGGTCTCATATGGGTTTTGTAAATTTCTTGGTTTTCAAAAAGCAAGAAAAGTTCTCAGCCATAAACCAAAGATCTAGAGGACAAGTGACAATTACTCTCTACTCATTTGGGTTACTAATCGTTATAATGCATACCTTGAAACAAATGGCCAAGGTGATAATTCTTTTTCCTGATGTAGTCACATCTGAGTTCAATAACTTTTCTTGGTTTTCAAAAATCAAGAAAGGTTCTGGGTCCTCAATCCTAAGATGTAGGGGCCAAGTGAGAGTTTCTTTGTTTGTGCTTTGGTTACTAATCCGAGTCATTTAAACTTCAACACCGGTGGCTAGATTGAAGAAAAATTAGTCTAACTTGGCCTCATATGGGTTCAGTAAATTTTCTTGGTTTTCAAAAACCAAGTAACATTCTCAGCCCTAAACCAAAGATCTAGAGGACAAGTGGCAATTACTCTCTACTCATTTTGGTTAATAATCCATATAATGCATACCTTGACGCTAATGGCCAAGGTGATAAATTCTTTTTTCTTATGTAGTCACATTTGGGTTCAGTAACGTTTCTTAGTTTTCCAAAACCAAGAAAGGTTTTGAGCCTTTAATCCAAAGATATAGGGGCCAAGTGAGAGTATCTTTGTTTGTGCTTTGGTTACTAATCCGAGTCATTTAAACTTCGACACCGATTGCCAGATTGGTGAAAAATTTGTCTAACTTGGCCTCAGATGGGTTCTGTACATTTTCTTAATTTTTAGAAACCAAGAAAAGTTTTCAGCCCTAAACCAAAGATCTAGGGGACAAGTGACACTTACTCTCTACTCATTTGGGTTAATAATACATATAATACATACCTTGTGACTAATGGCCAAGGAGACAATTTTTTTTTTCTAATATGGCCACTTTGGTTTTCAAAAACAAGAAAGGTTCTGAACCCTAAATACAATGGTGTAGGGGCCAAGTGAGAGTGTCTTTCTTTGTGCTTTGGTTACCATTGTGAGTCATATAAACTTCGACACCGGTTGCCAGATTGATGAAATGTTGGTTTAACTTGGCCTCATATGGGTTCGGTAAATTTTCTTGGTTTTCAAAAACTAAGAAAAATTCTCACCCCTAAACCAAAGATCTAGACAAGTGACAATTTCTCTCTACTCATTTGGGTTAGTAATCCATATAATAAATACCTTGACACTAATGGCCAAGGTGGTAATTCTTTTTTCTGGTTTAGTCACATTTGGGTTCAGTAACTTTTCTTGGTTTTCAAAAACCAAGAAAGATTCTAAGCCCTCAATCCTAAGATGTAGGGGCCAAATGAGAGTTTCTTTATTTCTGCTTTGGTTACTAATTCGGGTCATTTAAACTTTAACACCGGTGGCCAGATTGATGAAAAATTAGTCTAACTTGGCCTCAGATGGGTTTCGTAAATTTTTTTCATGTTTAGAAACCAAGAAAAGTTCTCAGCCATAAACCCAAGTTCTAGGGGACAAGTGACACTCTCTACTCATTTGGGTTAATAATCCATACAACGCATACCTTGACACTAACGACCAAGGTGATAATTCTTTTTTATGATGTAGTCACATTTGGGTTCTGATGCGATGCAATCCGGCTGCTCCTAGCTGGAGATGATTTGGCTTCCAGTAGACGATAGACCTGACTGATCTCCACAAAGAGAATCAGAGAACCCGGGGGTGCTTACCTGGCGAGGTCGCTCCGATGCTTAAGTCAATACTCTCATAGTAAACTGTGAGCTAAAATCCCACAATATGAGAGCTAGAATTTGCTTACTTGCTTGCCCCCTTTGTCATTGGGGTTGGTGCCTTTATATAGGCATTGTTTGGCGTGGGCTTCACACACCATATCCGAGATTTCTGCGAGGACGTCTAAGTGGTTCGAGATTCCTGGGCCAACTTCCATGGATCGTGGGAGTGTTTGGATATGCATGCCGAATTTGTCACCGAGAACGTCTCGCAAGTCGCCAGGTCGGTGTCTATGCCAGGCCGCCAGGTTGTGCCAGGGCCAGGTCTGGCTAGCTGCCCGGACCTCAGACCAAATCCACTTGGCTTGTCATGAACTCCCCGCACCAGGTCAGGACCCCTGGCTCGGGGAGTGGGGGGAAATTGATGCAGGGTGATTTGGCCCAACCTAGTAATAGGGGACACGTGGACATGACCTAACTGATAGGATGACAACTCACTCTGACGCATCAAGTCTGCAATGGACCGAGCTCGAATAACCGAACCACCTCGGGACAAGTTCACCTCGGAACACGATCACATCAGGACCACCTCCGTTCCAAGGCACTTCGGCATTTGTACCAGGTCGGATCCAAAGGGCACTAGCTCGAGTAATATTGACTGACCTCTGCGTGACAACCCCAAAGATCTCGCCACCAGATTCCACGCTTTACGGGATTACACCTCGTAACCGCTAGCACTATCTCCCCGTCCTATTCGGGCGGCAGTGATAAGCCTTATCGGCTAGCAGCATTATCTCCTGTTAATACGGAAACGGGCATCATCATAGCAAGAATCCCAGAACCACTCCGAAAAACCCGCGAGGACTCCAATATATAAAGACCGCAACCCTCCAAGGGCAAAGGTATGCGTAATCTCTACTCACTAGCTCCCTTACTTTCTAAGCTACCATCAGCTCGCATGTTTCTGACTTAAGCATTAGAGCGACCTCACCGGGTAAGCATCCCTGGGTTCTTTGATTCTCTTTGTGCAGATCAGTCAAGTCTGCTATCTACTGGAAGCCAAGTCATCTCCAGCTAGGAGCAGCTGAATTGCGTTGCATCAGGTTCAATAGCTTTTCTTGGTTTTCAAAAACCAAGAAAGTTTCTGAATCCTAAACCCAAAGATGTAGGGGCCAAGTGAGAGTTTCTTTCTTTGTGCTTTCATTACCATTCTGAGTCATGTAAACTTCGACACCGGTTGCTAGAATTATGAAAAGTTGGTCTAACTTGGCCTCATATGGGTTTAGTAAATTTTCTTGGTTTTTAGAAACCAAGAAAAGTTCTCAACCCTAAACCAAAGATCTAGATTACAGGTAACAATTTCTCTCTACTCATTTGGGTTACTAATTCGTATAATGCATACCTTGACACTAATGGCCAAGGTGATAATCCTTTTTCTGATGTAGACACATTTTGGTTTAGTAACCTTTTTGGTTTTCAAAAACCAAGAAAGGTTCTGAACCCTAAATCCAAAGATGTAGGGGCCAAGTGAGAGTTTCTTTCTTTGTGCTTTGGTTACCATTCCGAGTCATGTAAAATTCGACACCAGTTGCTAGATTCATGAAAAGTTGGTCTAACTTGGCCTCATATGGGTTCGGTAAATTTTCTTGGTTTTTAAAACCAAGAAAATTTCTCAACCCTAAACCAAAGATCTTGATGACAGGTGACAATTTCTCTCTACTCATTTGGGTTACTAATCCGTATAATGCATACCTTAACACTAATGGCCAATGTGATAATTTTTTTTTTCTGATTTCGTCACATTTGGATTCAGTAACTTTTTTGGTTTTCAAAAACCAATAAAGGTATTGAGCTCTAAATCCTAAGATATAGGGGCCAAGTGAGAGTTTCTTTTTCTGTGCTTTTGTTACTAATCCGAGTCATTTAAATTTTGACACCGGTGGCCAGATTGATGAAAAATTAGTTTAAATTGGCCTCATATGGGTTCGATAAATTTTCTTGGTTTTAAGAAACCAAGAAAAGTTCTCAGCCCTAAATTAAAGATCTAGAGGACAAGTGACAATTACTCTCTACTCATTTTGGTTAGTAATCCATATAATGCATATCTTGACACTAATGGCCAAGGTGACAATTCTTTTTTCTGATATGGCCACATTTGGGTTTAGTAACTTTCCTAGGTTTTCAGAAACCAAGAACGGTTTTGAGTCGTAAATCCAAAGATGTAAGGGCCAAGTGAGAGTTTCTTTCGTTGACATTGGTGGCCAGGTTGATGAAAAATTAGTCTAACTTGCCCTCATATAGGTTCCATAAATTTTCTTGATTTTCAAAAATCGAGAATGGTTCGCAGCCCTCAACCCAAGATCTATGGGACAAGTGACAATTTCTCTCTACTCATTTGGGTTAATAATACATATAATGCATACCTTGACACTAATGGCCAAGGAGACAATTTTTTTCTAATATGGCCAATTTTGGGTTTAGTAACTTTTCTAGGTTTTCAAAAACCAAGAAAGGTTTTGAACCCTAAATCCAAAGATGTAGGGGCCAAGTGAGAATTTTTTTTTATTTGTGCTTTTGTTAGTAATCCGGGCTGGTTAACGTTTTTTGGTTTTCAAAAACCAAGGTTCCCAAATCTAAATCTAAACAACAGATTGTGTAGCAATATCCCTACTAGAAATTGGTTTTTTATGCGAAGATTGTTTATAGAAAATATGCACCTATGACCTCCTTCAAATGAAAAGCTTGTGAAGACTTTACATTTCTCCCCACTGCTATTGGTTTTGTCTACAACAATTAGTATTACATTAAAACCTATCTCTATAGAAAGTTTTGTCCCTATTTAGAATGTATGGACTTCGATATTAACAACTTCCCCCACTCCATGGGAGGCCGAGGGTAAGTTGCATCTATCAAGATTTAGCTTGGTAAAACCTTCTTCATGGGACCTCCAATATACTGCATGCTTATCCCTCCAAGTAGAGCTTTTTGCAACTAATGCCCAATTCCTCCCTATATCATTAATGAAAAACTGTGAAAACAAACCTAAGGCATTGACCTAGTTTCTCTTAAGATACGATCACAAGCGGTAGCCAAATATCTCTCTTTGTTAGTGAGTGCAAGACTTTCATGAAGAAACCATCCAATTAAGCCTTGCTGGTAGCCAAATCTCTCTCCTTGTTAGTAAGTGCAAGACTTTCATGAAGAAACCATCTAATTAAGCCTTGTGAGTACCCAAATTTCTCTCCTTGTTAGTTTGTGCAAGACTTTCATGAAGAAACCACCAATTAAGCCTTGCCTATAGAAAGCAATGGAACAAACGTTACCAAACCCAAAAGGATTTAATGTTAGCCACTTCTCAAAAAGGGCTAATATCATGGTGGATTTCAACCTTAAGCCTTTTATGACACCATTTGCAATTCTCCTCCAATCCCTTTGTGATTTTTCAGTAACCACTATTTACTTCCTCTCCCAATCAACATTGGCAACATTTTTTTGATAGATAACATTGGCAACATTGATGTTTAATTGGTTATCCTATCATCACTTTTAATGTATCCCAATGTCAATAGCACTCCCATCAAAACATTCTTTTCACCATCTTAAATCTATGCACCACCATCATGTTAGGCTACCTAAACTATGAGAACTAAACAACCCCCCTTCAAAGCAACTTATTCACTATTTCTCCCAATAGTTTTATCAAAACACCCGAAAAGTTGTGAATGATTTTAGAGAAATAAGTGAAAGTATTCGACATTCTTGAACATTCAAAAATAAAATATATCATTATCCCTAGCTGTGAGAAAAAGAGATATCAACATTTTTGAAGAACTCGAAAAATAAATTATATGATTAGCCCTAGTTGTGAGAAAAATAGAGATATCGACATTATTAAAGAACTCAAAAAATAAATTAGCCCTAAATGTGAGAAAAATAGAGATATCAACATTCTTGAAGAACTCAAAAAATAAATTATATGATTATCCCTAGCTATGAAAGAGAGATGTTATTGAAATAGATGTCTAGATAGAAGGAGAGAAGAAAAACATAGTTACCTTCCCGAAGTGCTTTGTGTCTAAAAGAGCTATTTCTTGGTACTTGGTTGTACCTCTACGCAACACTCTGTAAGAATTATTATCACCATTATTATAAACATTTGAAGAGTGGTAGCTGATTTATATGTAACAAACTTAACCAAACTAATGTGTAAAGCTGTAAAGCTACCATTATCGGTAATTCTGATGATAAAGCGCTTGGAGTCAAACTTTAGAAGAGAAGACTTACATCTTGTGAATCTCTTTTTTTTCTTTTTCCTAAACATTTGCCATATTGTTTTAGTCTTATAAGTATCACTGTATAACTTTCAAGTTAGAAAGGAGAAGGAAAGGAGACAATTTAATTTAAAGAAAACTCAATTGGCATAAAACCTAATTAAGAAAAGGGAATAGAATGACCTCATCGATTGTGTATATATATTTTTATGTAGTATTATATGTATAGTAATTTCCAAAGTAAACCCATTTGAAACTAAATAATGAAGATCCAAATAAAAGAATAAGGCAGTTAAATATCATTATATTTCGTAGAGTTTTCAATCTCCCTAGAGATGGAGAAAAAATAAAGGAACAAACAACCTCTTGAGTCTTTAATGGAGACAATTCCTAGACTTGTTCATGATTATTTTAACCATTATTACTGAATGCATTGGAATGGAAAAACCCTAGCAGTTGAAAGCAAGGCAAATAAACCCGGAAAAGTAGCGAAGTGAGGCAGAAAAAGAAACTGGTAAAAGAGAATAAATAAATATCTTACCAGGCAGAGGTGAAGAGAAACTCCCGAGTGGAGAACCCAAGTGTGTAGACATTCACTTGAACGAGCGATTAAGAACTAAAAGACGTAGAGAGAAGCAAAGATTCACTCACACGAACTGAGAACGATGCACGGAGATTTGAGCGATTACAGAGTAGGGAAGAGATGGATACTTGAGAGAGAAAAAAACATTCGCACGCAGGAGGGAAAGAGGATAGGAAGATTTTGTTCAAAATTAATAAAAGGGGAAATTTTGTCATAAAAAAGGAGATACAAATTGTATCTCATACGATGCTCTCCTTTCGTATACAACTGCTCTTTTTTTGATATTTCTTCAAAAAATTTGCTCTCTTTTAGTTATTATATGAAGTGTGTTTCTTTAATTGATATTAAGGCTAAAAAACTACCCTTATTGTCTAGAATCCCTTTATTTACTGAATACTCTGTTCTCCTTCTGTTAAGAATGCATAGATCGAATTATTGTGCGCCCTTTCTTTGCCATTTTGAAATATGATTTTTATCATATCACTTTTACTTTCTTATGAATTATGATGTATATGAGATTAGGACTACAATCCCTTAATCGTGTTTTTTTTTTATGGTTACTTAAATCGTAGTTTAATATTTCTTAGTTGCTTTACAAATCAATTGCTCTGCCATGTGATATGTCTTCCTAGTGCTCCGTCAATAGTTTGAGTCATGTCTGTCTTTCTTTCAATTAACAAAAAATGAAGCAAAAATAATTAATTAATAAAAAAAATAAAAATAAAAACAAGTAGTTAATTAATTAATAAAAAATAAAAACTAAAAATAATAATAAATATAAAAGATTGAAAAGAAGCAAAAGTTAATAAATATAGATAAATAAAATAGGGAAGATTTTCTTTTGTGTTGGCTTGTATTTGTGATTTTCTTTCTTCATTATTATGTTGTTTGATTAGTTGTGTATATGTGATCATGTTTGTTTGGGATCCCTTGTGGGCCCCACCTATTGGACCCAGGAGAGGGATGCCTAACCCATTCCCTCTCCCATCTGAGTCTTGCCCGAATTGGTTAGTTGGTGGCTCATGCTTTGGAGTTACTATTAGACCAAAAAATTTTTGAAAATCATTCTCGAAGGTCCTGCCTATGTACCCTCTCCCATCTAGAATTTGATGCACTTGAATTAGGTTCGAGCTGGGGGTAGGAATGGCAATGGGTAGGGTACCCATGCAAATTGCATTACCCATTCCCAAACCTGCCTATGTGCCCTTGATTCCAAACCTGTCTAACTTTTCCTCTCAATTCCCCAGAATTTACATATAAATTCTGCCAATGTTGATTTGTGTGAATTTTTACCCCAAATTGAAGGTGATACAGCCCAGCTGGGAGCAAGGCCTAGCCGAAAGATCAAAGGAGGGCTACTCGGTCCTTAAAACCCATGCAACACTCTTTGGGAGATGCCTAAAGAGAGAGCCTAGCCGCAGTCTTCCAAGGGAGCCTATTCGGCCCAGCAAGGAGGAGGCCCATTAGTAGCTCAAGAGCAGCCCAAATTGCATCCCAAGAGAAAGTAGGGGCGGCAACTTCTAGAAAGTTAAAGAGAAGCTAGGGGGAGCAAATTCTAGAAGGTTGAAGAGAGGCTAGGGGCAACAAACTCTAGAAGGTTCAAGAGAGGCTAAGGGCGGCAACTTCTAGAATTCTTGGAGAGCTGAAGGAAAAACTATTTAAAGAGGTCTCTTGGAGGAAAAAGATGTTCAACACCTTGTGGTTCAAGCCCCTTTGGGGAGAAAACTCTTTGAGTCGAATTCTTGAAGGGAGAAGAGAGAGATAGGTGCAAGAGATGAGAAGAAGGGAGATTCAAGCAACTTCAAGAAAAGAAGAAGCTGAATTCGAAAGGAGAAGAAGAAATTAGAGATCTAGGTTATTTCTTCCTTGATTTCTGCACATTTGGTAATCGAATTCAGATAGGAATTATGTGTAATTTCTCCATTAATTTTTCTTTCTTGCTGTAATTGAAGCATGATTTTAGGTTCATTCGAATAGATTAGATGCAATCTTGATGTTTCTTGATTAGAAATTTAATTGTAGAACTGCTAGCCGAATTGATTTTGATCTTTGTAATGTCTGAATAGCTTGAGAAAGAATTCAGACACTCTTAATTCTGTTTGGCTGAGCTGTTCTTGATTCTTGGAAGTTCTAGAGTGCTTGAGAAAGACTCTAGGATTTCAGATCTATTAATCAAGAACCGAATTGAGTGCAAGGTTAGAGATAACTTGCACAATTTGGTTGGTGATCATTCAATCTGAAATGATGCCCTAGAATTTCTAGATCTTAATGCATACATGGGGATTAGATTTTTGCTAAAGATATAAGAATCATCACTCATGCATAGATTGAACATGCGCTAGAGAGAGGTTGTTCATTGCCTTGGGGTTTCACCAAACCAAGGCTGAATCCTAATCTACTCGAGTGACCTAGAGATCTAATTGCTGAACCAATTCTGTGCGTAGTTAGTTTTTGTTCTCAATTTGCTTGCAATGTGTTTGATCAAATTCCTTAGAGATAGTTTTGTAGTTAGAAATTCAGATTTGCATTAGATTTACAATTCGGCTAATCAGATAAGAGTAGGCTGATATACTACTAGTAGTTGCTACATTAAGTCATCGTGGGAAACGATACTCTATTCATCACTTTATTACTTGTGCGCTAGTGCACTTGCTAGTGTAGCAAATACCCATCAAGTTTTTGGCGCCGTTTCCAGGACTTATTGCAGCAATATTAGGAACTATTAGCCACTATTAATCTGATCTCTAACTCTATGCGTTGTAGTTCAGATTTGTGTGCATTAGCATCTATTGCTGATCTTGGTAATTTTCTTTTTCATTGCCGAATTGCTTCATCTTTGATTGTTGTTTTAGTCTTAGTAGTGTAGATGCATTTTAGTTCTGCATATTTTATAAAAATAGTGTGGTTCAGATCTGTACACATTACTGTCATTACTGAAATCAGAATTTAGATCTGAGCATACAGAGAGAAAAAAAAAAAAACTAATATAGCCGTTCTAATTTAGTAGTGTAGCCGATAGATGTAATTCTAGTTCTATACATTACAGTTCAGATCTGCACACACTCATCTACATTACTGATTTATTTCCTCTTGCCGAGTGCTTCTAGTTTAGGATTGCTTCTATAGAATATAGCTCATTGATTCTAATGCTGATTTGATAGATTTCTGAATACATTTCTGACTTGATTCAGTAGTATGTAGCTTCTGTAGAACATAGGTTGCAGATTTCAATTCAGACTTGACAGATTTCTGACTTGATATATTTCTGATTAGTAGTAGGATTTAGTTTTGTATATAGTAACCTTCATTTCTGATTTCTGTAGTTTTCTTTCTTATTGCTGATTTGCTTAGTTTTTGGTTGTTGAATTTTTTTTCTTGATACCTTATAAAAATGGTGTAGTTCAGATCTGTATATATTAACTATCACTGCTGAAATTAGAAATCAGATCTGTGCACACACACAAAAAAAAGTTGATTCTTGTTTTCGGTAGAGTGTAGTTTCTTGATATTATAGGTTACTTTACTGATTTGAGATCTGCATACCTTCATTGCTGATATTCAGATCTGTGTACATTGATCTCCATTGCTGAAATAAAAAATTTTCTTTCTTCTTGCCGATTGTCTCTATCTTAGGCTGCTATTCTTGTTTCAGAAGTGTGCAATCTGCTTGAGTTGATAGGCAATTCTCTGATTTCAATCTTGTATATCAGATTTCAGATCTGTTTATATTAACTTTCAGCTTGCTGGTTTTTCTTTTTTCTTTTTGGTTAGATTGTTGTTCCCTTTGTTTTGTAGATTGCTACTATATTAGTGTTTAACAGTCCCTATTTCTTAGGATTGCTGATTGTTTGTTAGATTGCTTTCTTTGATTAGTGTGCTTTAGTTTCTTTAGTACTTTGATAGAGGAGATGGCAACAACCAACTATGAATGGCATTCCGAAAGAGCACAAGTTAGAAGACAGCATGGTCTTCACAATGTTGACACATATACAACTCTATCTGCGCAAATAGGTGCAATCAGCAAGAAAATAGATGAGATGCAAATGGAAGCCATGCATGTGTAATCCATGACTTGTGATTGGTGTGGGGGAGGCCCTATTAGTACTGAATGCCAAGTTGACAATCAGTTTATGCAGCCTCCAGAACAGGTAAACTTTGTTGGCCGCTTTCCTAGGCAACAATACAGTCAGTACCCTTGTACCTTTAACCCCGGATGGGGAGGATTGTGATTGGTGTGGGGGAGGCCCTATCAGTACTGAATGCCAAGTTGACAATCAGTTTATGCAGCCTCCAGAACAGGTAAACTTTGTTGGCCGCTTTCCCAAGCAGCAATACAGTAAGTACCCTTGTGCCTTTAACCCCGGATGGGGAGGATACTCGAATCAGTCATGGCCAAATCAGCATGTGCCGAAGCCCTTCCCCCAAAACCTCTATCAGCCGGAAAAGAAATCTAACCTAGAGAATCTGATGACCAAGTTCATAGCTAGTGCTGAAACAAGATTTTAGATCCAAGAAACAACAATAAAGAACTTGGAGAAGCAAGTCGAGCAGTTGGTACAAATGATTTCAGAAAAAATACTGGGCACTCTACCAAGTAATACTGAATTGAGTCCACAAGGTGGTGAGGAGCTGCTAGAAGAGGAGAAGAAGGCAAGGGCTGAAAATAAGGTTAGCATGTTGGTCGACACCCTTGAGCTTGGCATACAAGAGAGAGGAGCTGCAAGGGAGTAGAATGAAGAGATGCAAGGCATGGCAGCATACCTGAATGCTAATCCACAGTTTTCAGGGAAAGAGTGTCTCAAGTTGGATGGCTTGGATACCCCGCTAATACCAATAAGCAAGCCTTCAACCCAAGAGCCACCCTCCCTTGAGCTAAAGCAATGATGAACATACAATTTATTTATAATTTATGAGGTCTTTTTGCATGGATTCTTATGCCAGTTTTATTTAATTTTGTCCTAATTTAGCTTAATGCTAAGAAAAGATTTATGGGGTAATCAATCCAAGAAAAAGAAGGAAAAATGTAAGAAAAGAAGGACCAAAAAGGACCAAATTCAGCCCAGCCCAGCTATGGAAGCAAGAGAACACACTTCGACCCAAGAAGTACAAGTTAATTCCTTGGGAAAACCCAAGAAAAGAAGCCTAGCAAGGAGTAAATTTCGGTCCAGTAAGAGTAAGCCCATTCTTAGCCCAAAAAAGCAGCCTAGAGTGTTGATAACATGTGCTAAGAAGGAACTTAATTGCAACCCAAATAGCAGCCCAAAAGAGCTAGGGCGTCAACCCTTAGAAGGCTCTTAAGAGAGCACTCTAGAAAGTTCAAGAATTCTAGAGACTTCAAGAAGGGGCAAGAACCCCCTTGAAAATCTATATAAGGAGGCCTCTAGAGGGGGGAGAGGTGTTCATTTGCTAGAGTTCAAGGCTCTCCCATCCTTTGGGGTTCGAACACCTTGAAGAGAAGAAGAGAGAAGAAGAGCTAGGCGCAAGAAAGAGAAGGAGAAGGGTTGAAGGAGTTCAAGCTAGCAAGAAGAGAAGAAGGTGAGTTTAAATTTGGGGAATTTTGATTCAGAGATCTTATGTAATAATTCCTTTTAGTTTCATCTTTCTTTTGTTCGAATTCAGCTTCTTTTGATGTAAATTTTTCTCTCTCCCTCTTCCATTCTTTCTTGTTGAATTTAAGGYTGTAAAATTTCAGATTAAGTAATCAATTTCTTTCTCATTCGAATGGATCCGATTTGTTCTTGATGTTTCTTGAATAGAGGGTGATTCTAGATCAGATTATCTAATTGATCTTTCAAAACTAAGATCTGAAATCTCAGATCTGAGATTTGTAAGACCTGAATTGCTTGAAAAATAATTCAGATCTTAAATTTTCAGGTTGTCCAATTTGATCTGATGAGAATAAAATCTATTATATTTTATCCCCTAATATTATGTCTTTTATACTGAATTAATACTTAATTAGACTCATATTTCTTGTATTTCGGTGCAGGGCAAGGAAAGAAGTCGCAAGCAGGAAAACAAGGCTAATCGAATGGGTTTCCACAGTTTTGGCAGCGATTAGTAATCTGAACCTAACTTTCATATCCGAGCTCCGATTGGGCTGATTCAAGATCCACTAGAAAGACAAGAGAGAAAACTACAAATTTCATGTTTTGGGATTTCGCAAATTCGGCATACATCGATGTCAAATCCGGGCCCTAAACGGAGAAATTTCGTAGTGAGGCCCAGTTCCCGCCTGAAGTCCATTTCGTAGAAAAACATTGAGACGGCCCAAGTTATTAAAGCAGTCCATTCGAATTCAAGAATTCGAGAGTCCTCTTAGATTTAAATTTCTAAATGTAATTCCAGAAAGATTAAGAGAGGTTTAGATAATGAGAGAGGAGAGAAGATAGGATAGGATAGGAGGAGTTTGGATCAAGGCTGAATTATCCATTCTTGAGATAACTCTAAGTAATTGTAAGCTATATGAGAGCTGGGGGGTACCAAACCCTAGGGGGATCACGAATTACATTGAGCTATCTATCAAGAAAGGAGAAAACAAATCAAGAAACTTTGGGAAGGAGATCACGAATTCAAGAAACCCCAAGAAGAAGGTGGCGGCAAGAAGAGGAGATCTCGGCACCATGGGCGAATTCATGAGTTCTTTCTTTCCCTTTGTGTGCTTTAATTCTTTTATCATGAACTGATTTGTTTTTAGCTAGGGCTGTGGAAAGCTTAACTCTGTTAATGAATACATTTTTATCTTTATGATTTATCCAAGATTGTGATTTTCATACAATCTATGAATTATTTTGCTTAATGTGATTAAGAGCTTGGCTACCTCTTAATTGATTTGGTTTATGTGAATGAATCGAGAGAGGAATTTACATAATCGACTGAATAGTTCATAGTGTGAATTGAATGGTATATAGAGATATATATACATGATTCATCTGAATTTAATGGTTTTCCTCGGACTTAATGCACTTTCATCTTGAGAACTCTACTTGAGAGATCAAAGGGTTACCTGATGGGCATAGTTTTAGTATATCTTGAAAGAGATATTAAATAAAATTGAAAAGACCTCAGTTTATGGGAATGACAAATAATCTTGGTTAATCGAATCCATTAATATTCATTACATTGGTTAGGTGGACCAAAAGCCCTAGCGATTTCATCCATTGCATATTCGTTTAGTGATCACCCTTGCTTCTATTTTGTTTTTCTAGTTTTTAATTTTAGTAGTCCTTGCTCTCTCAAATCTGAATTTCGATTATCCAAATAATTAGGGAAGATTGTGGTTCTAATACTTATTTTGTTAAATCCCCGTGGGAACGATATTTTTTATACTACTTGATAACTAGTGCACTTGCTAGGGTTATATTTATAGCTATCAAGTTTTTGGCGCCGTTATCGGGGATTTAATCCTAAAATAATATTAGAACTTGTTAACCTTGGTTAATTTGGATTTTTTTCTTTATTTTATTTCTGTTTTATTCCTTATTTTTATTTTATTTGTTTGTATTCTTGCTGGTTCAGATTTACTAGTGCATGACACGCACTAGAAGAGAGGGACTAGCGGAATTCGATCCAGAAATTGAGAGGACCCTTCACTTGTTGCAAAGAGCCAACAGAGGTAAAGCAAGAGAGGAGGTTGATATTGGCGAACCAGCAATAGAAATTGGGGAAGAAATGGCAGAAGCAAATCGCACCCTCTTGGACTATGCTTGTCCAACCATTGATGGGGTGACATCCAACATTTGCAAGCCCACCATTTAGGCCAATAATTTTGAAATCAAGCATGCAATAATTCAGATGATCCAAACAAATATTCAGTTTAGTGGGTTGCCAAGTGATGACCCTAATGCACACATTGTTAACTTCTTATAAATATGTGATACATTTAAACACCATGGAGTTAGTGATGATGTTATTAGGCTTAGATTATTTCTTTTTTCATTGCGTGATAGAGCTAAAGATTGGCTTAATTCACTCCCTACAGGAAGTATCACCACTTGGAATGATTTAACCCAGAAATTTTTGGCTAAATATTTCCCCCCCTCCAAAATAACAAAATTAATTAATGATATTACTACTTTTGCTCAATTTGAGAGGGAATCCTTGTATGAAGCATGAGAACAATTCAATGAGATGCTTAGGAAGTGTCCTCACCATGGAATACCAACTTGGCATCAAATTCAGACTTTTTATAATGGTATTACCCCCTCTAATCGATCCATTATTGATGCAGCCGCAGGCGGCACAATCATGAAGAAAACTCTAGAGGAAGCTTATGACCTAGTGGAGGAGATGGTGTCGAATAACTACCAGTGGAGCAATGACCGAACCAATCAGAGGGGAGTACACCACATCGATTCCTTTGTAGTCTTATCTACGTAAATTGCTAATCTGAATAAGAAACTTGATACTTTTAATATTGCAGCCATTAATACATCATCTAGCATCTCATGCGATTTATGTGGTCAAATAGGACATAAATTCTGATTGTCAATTAAGCAGTCCTTTTATTTCCCATGAGAATGCTAATTTTATCTCTCATGCTGGCAGACCGAATTTCAATCCCTACTCAAATACATACAACCCAGGGTGGAGGAATTATCCAAACTTTTTATGGAGCAATAATCAACAAAAGGCACCCATGGGATTCCAACAATAGCCGCCCCCACAAGAAAAAAAGAATAATTTGGAGGAGATGATTTCTAAGTTCATCAATACTGTTGAAGCAAAATTCTAAAGCCATGAAGCATCGATTAGAAACTTAGAAGTTCAAGTGGGGCAGATTGTAAATCTGTTGTCAGAAAGAAAAGAGAGACGACTACCCAGCAACATGGAGAAGAATCCCAAAGAGCAAGTAAACGCCATAGCCTTAAGAAGCGGGAAGACAGTTGGCAAAATCCAAAAAGAAGACAAGAAAGCTGATGTGGCCGATCTGCAAAAGGAGGATGAGGGAGGTACACCTAAACTGAATTTAGATGCAATTAAACTCCCTATCCCCTACCCTGGAAGAATTTTGAAGGCTAACTTAGATAGACAATTTGAGAAATTTTTAGAAATTTTCAAAAAAATACATATTAACCTCCCTCTTCTTTATGTATTGTCATAGATGCCGAAGTATGCCAAATTCCTGAAGGAGATGATGTCCAAAAAAAGGAGATGGGAGGACGGTGAGATGGTGAAGTTAAACAAAGAGTGCTTATCCATTCTTCAAAAGAAATTGCCCCAAAGGCTTAAGGATCCAGGGAGTTTTTCTATACCTTGCATCATAGGGAATACTGAATTTGAAAAAGCTTTATGTGATTTAGGTGCCAGTATAAATTTAATGCCTTATTCTATTTTTGAAAAACTTGRACTACATGAACTAACATYTACAACTATTATCCTGCAATTAGCTGATCGAAGCATTAAATATCCTATGGGAATAGTAGAAGATGTTTTAGTCAAAGTGGGTAATTTCATCATTCCTGCTGATTTCATTATATTGGATATGGAGGAAGATAAGACAATGCCGTTGATTCTAGGGAGACCCTTTTTTGCTACGGGTAATGCTTTAATTGATGTGAAAGAATGACTACTTACTCTTAGAATCAATGGTGAAGAAGTGGTGTTTAATGATTTAAAACCATGAAATGTCCCAACACAATTGAACATGAAATATATGCAATTGATTGCATTGATGTTTGGGCAGCTAAAGTAGATACATCTAAATCAGAAGACACGCTGAAAGTTGCACTTAACAATAGTCCTAATCAATTGCGACAAGCAGAGCAGAAGTTTGTACTGATATCAAAATTTCGAAATTTGACTTCTGAGCTAGACTCTTTTGAAATTACAACTCATAATGCATCTTTTATTAGTTTACCTCCATCTCACACAAAACTCCTCCCATCGATTGTGCAGGCCCCTATTTCAGGTTTAAACCCACCCATGAAGGATGAGAGGGGGAAACATCGAAAGTTAAAAACTAGGTGGAGCGGACCCTTTGAAGTGGCTAGGGTACTCCCTTATGGAGCAATTGAAATGCATAATGATGATGGGAGTACATTCAAGGTAAATGGGCAATGGTTGAAACATTATATAGAAGGAGAGCAACCCACCCACCATGGGTCCATTCTCTCATTGAAACCGCCATGAAAGAAAGGTGAAAGTCAAGCTCACGACTGAAAAAGAGCGCTTGTGGGAGGCAACCCATTAAGTTTAGTTGTTTGTTTTGTTCAGTCTTTTTTCTCTCTTATAAGTGTGTTTTTTTCGTATCTCACATCTGCAGGATCTCAACGAGGTATTCAGGGAAGTCCTCTTAAATCTTTCTCTCATTGTTCTTGTTATGCATATTCCATACAATGGGGACAATGTATATCTTAAGTGTGGGGGAGGATTAAGGGGTTGATAAATTTTTCGGACTCTAGCATGCTTCGATTATCACTCTCTAACCTTTCCTTTCGAAGTTTTTGTTCCCTAGAGACTTGTTTTTGAATGATTGCAAACCACCATGAATCATGTGCTTAGGTGAGATAGACAAGAAAGGATGCAAGCAAATCTAACTGAAATTTTTGGCTATAGAAGGTACCTCAGTAGTTGGAATGATCAACGAGCAAGATGCAATACAAGTTTGACCCCTATGAACATTTGGTTTATGACTGTCAAACATGGGTTAATTATTCTAGAACTTGCTTTAGTAGACATGTTGAGACTATGGTAATGAGTTCAAGGATTTGTATGAAAATGGTGATACCCTTTTTCAAAAAAAAAAGAGAGAAAGGGAAGAGGAGAAGAAATAAAGTGTAATGTGAGATGGAACATAAAATGCACTCACACTAAAAGCATAAGGGTGAGATGGAGCATAAAATGCACTCATCCCTAGATCCCAAACCCCTTGTCACCTTTTGATGCAACGAACTCATGCTAGTGGTGGAGATATGATACATAAGCAAGCCTATAGTAATAACATTTCTTGTTTTGACTTATTTGAAAAAATATATATATTTTATTATGAGGGAATACTTTGAATCTTGTTGCATTTTGATTATGAAAACAATGAGTGCTTACTTTAGTCCTAAAATTGTTTATGCAACGAAATGCCTGTTTCCCTTGATTATTGATTTCACTGGGGAACATGAGGATTGGCGATTTAAGATGATTCATTGACAAGATAAAGAGGAACAAGAAGTGGAAGAATGGAAGGATCATTAAATACTGGATCAAGGCATGCAAGAGGGCAAACATCCTATGAAGAATGACCTCCAAAAATTTTAGTAGCTTGTCTTGTTTTAGTTTTGCTTCAGTTTTATCTTGCCCGAGGACGGGCAAGAGTTTAAGTGTAGGGGGATTTGATGAGAATAAAATCTATTATATTTTAGCCCCTAATATTTTGTCTTTTATACTGAATTAATACGGGCAAGAGTTTGGAGCAGGGCAAGGAAAGAAGTCGCAAGCAGGAAAACAAGGCTAATCGGATGAGTTTTCACAATTTCGGCAACGATCAGTAATCTGGGCCTAACTTTCATATCCGAGCTCCGATTGGGTTGATTCAAGATCCACTGGAAATACAAGAGAGAAAGTTACAAATTTCATGTTTTGGGCTTTCACAAATTCGGCCTACATCGATGTCAAATCCGGGTCCGAAGACGGAGCAATTTTGTAGTGAGGCCCAATTCCCAACTGAAGCCCATTTCGCAGAAAAACATTGAGGCAGCCCAAATTATTAAAGCAGACCATTCGAATTCAAGAATTCGAGAGTCCTCTTAGATTTAAATTTCTAAATGTAATTCCAGAAAGATTAAGAAAGTTTTAAATAATGAGAGAGGAGAAAAGATAGGATAAGATAGGAGTTTGGATCAATGCTGGATTATCCATTCTTGAGATAACTCCAAGTAATTGTAAGCTATATGAGAGCTGGCGGGTATCAACCCTAAGGGGATCATGAATTGCATTGAGCTATCTATCAAGAAAGGAGAAAACAAATCAAGAAACTTGGGGAAGGAGATCAAGAATTCAAGAAACCCCACGAAGAAGGTGGCGGCAAGAAGAGGAGATCTCAGCACCATGGGCGAATTCATGAGTTCTTTCTTTCCCTTTGTTTGCTTTAATTCTTTTATCATGAACTGATTTGTTTTTAACTAGGGCTGTGGAAAACCTAACTCTGTTAATGAATACATTTTTATCTTTATGATTTATCCAAGATTGTGATTTTCATACAATTTATGAATTATTTTGCTTAATGCAATTAAGAGCTTGGTCATCTCTTAATTGATTTGGTTTATGTGAATGAATCGAAAGAGGAATTCACATAATTGACAGAATAATTCATAGTGTGAATTGAATGATATATAGAGATATATATACATGATTCATATGAATTTAATGGTTTTCCTTGGACTTAATGCACTTTCATCTTGAGAACTCTACTTGAGAGATCGAAGGGTTACTTGATGGGCGTAGTTTTAGTATATCTCGAGAGAGAATATTAAATAAAATTGAAAAGGCTTCAACTTATGGGAATAACAAATAATCTTAATTAATCGAATTCATTAATATTCATTACATTGGTTAGGTGGACCAAAAGCCCTAGCGATTTCATCCATTGCATATTCGGTTAGTGATCACCTTTGCTTCTATTTTGTTTTTCTAGTTTTTAATTTCAGTAATCCTTGCTCTCTCAAATCTGAATTTCGATTATCCAAATAATTAGAGAAGACTGTGATTCTAATACTTATTTTGTTAAATCCCTATGGGAACGATATTTTTTATACTACTTGATAACTAGTACACTTGCTAGGGTTATATTTATACTTATCATGATCTAATGCTTGGAATCCCTAGAATGTTTGAGAAAGACTCTAGGAATTCAGATCTACTATTCAAGAACTGAATTGGATGCAAGGTTAGAGATAATTTGCATAATTTAGTTGGTGATCAATTTAAATTTTAATTGATGCCTTAGATGTATTTGAAGAAATGCATGCATGAATGATTAGATTTTTGTTAGAGATAGAAGAACCGTCACTCATGCATTGGATGAACATGTGCTTGAGAGTGACTGTTTATGACCTTGGGGTTTTACCAAACCAAGGCTTAATCATGGCCTATTCGAATGACTCAAGTTGATTGATTGTTGAATCTTGAAATTGGGTTTTATTGCTTACTCTTCTAACTTGAATTGAAGGCATTTGAGCCAATAGATAGATTTTGAATTAGAATTTTAGTTTTTGAATAAAGTTATACTGCGTTGTTAATCAGATAATAATTGACTAAATTAGTATTAGTAATTGTTTCCTAAATTCTCGTGGGAACGATACTCTATTCACTACTTTACTACTTGAACAATAGTGCACTTGCTAGTGTCACAATGAGTCACATCAAGCAACTCCCTCCACATCTAGAGTATGCTTTCTTAGAGGCTCCATCAGCACTACTAGTAATCATATCAACAGATTTGAGCCCATTGCAAAGAAAAAAACTATTGAGAGTGTCTCGGGAACACATGACAGATTTAGCTCCGAAAGTGTCATTGATGATGAGGTTGGTGGATGTTTTTAGGCCAGCAGTCAGCACCTCACTAGAAGGTCGAGCTTTAGACAAAAAACAAGCACTCCCCAATTCAGATTTTTAGTCATAAACTCTCTTGTTTTTGTTTTTTGATTTTTTCATTCATAGCATTTGAGTTTAGTTAGTTTTTTTTTAGGATGTTAATTGCATAAAGTTGATGATCTCTCTTTCTAGTTTAATGCGATTCTTAGCAGCTAGAGGCTTCCCATCAAAAGAACTATTGCAGAATTTGAGAATGATCTTCAGGGAAGTCCTCTAAACCCCTCTCCTTACTTGATAATGTTCTTCATTCAATTACCTTCGTTGTTGGATTTATTGTTGCTCCCTAACATTAGGAACATTAAGGACAATGTTCATCTTAAGTGTGGGGGAGTGAGGCTGTAGCCATGCACCTCAATCATCCCAACACACACATGCTTGCAATGACATAACCAAATAAACTGAAAATCCCCTTAAGATCATTGTTGTTTATTAGGTGAATTCAAAGAAAGAATACAAAGAGTAAAGGGAGACCACTGTATGTGTTAGTTTTTATTCTTGTGAATGATTCAATTTTATCACATTACGTGAGGTTAAGAAAATCGAATATGACTTTCATCATGACCAGCCCTAACTTTCTTCATGTGTATAGTGCACTTGATTGACATCTTAATGATCATTCGAGCTAATAGTTCACATCTGAACTATTAATGCATGAGGTTCAACAACTGCAAAATAATTGATTCCGTTATTCTGAGCTTAATAGTAAAACTAGCAACTTGGAATATGAGTACTGTTATCTAACTCAAGCCTGTGACCAATGTGAGATAGAGCATAAAATGCACTCACACTAAAAGAAAAAAAGAAGAGTGTGAGATGGAGTATAAAATGCACTCACACAAAAAAAAAAAGAAAAAGAAGAAAGAAGGAAATACCTCGTATGAGATGAAGCATAAAATGCACTCACACAAAAAAATAAGGGAAAGAAAAGAAAAACAAAAAAATTCGGTGACGGCTGAAGTTCAAAGGGACAAAATGCAGTTGAATACTCAATGAGGTACAGTTATAGATTTGAGACCTAACCCAAAATGATGGTTAATTTTGGCGGTCAAGGAGCTGATCTACATGTTGAATGGGAGTGAAAGTTGGAACTTGAAGAATCTCATGTTCTCCCATTTCTTGGCTCTTATGTATGTGATAAGAATGGTAGTTCATAGGAATGAAGCAGAATACTTACACAAGTTTCCCAACCACTCAATGCATCCTCCTCCAAAATTCATTCGATAAATGGTGAGAATAAGGGGGGATGATCAGTTTATGACTGATGTCTTTACTTAAGGACAAGCAAAAGCTTAAGTGTGGGGGTGTTTGATGTGTGCACAATTTACATATAAATTATGATGTTTATGCATGGTTTTAATGCTAATTTGTGTGAATTCTTACCCCAATTAAGCTTGATTTCAGGAAATTGTCAAAGGAGACAAGTCTAGGGAAAAAAATTCATAAAACCATGCTAAATGAGGCCAAATTAAAGGTGATACAGCCCAACTGGGAACAAGGCCTAGCCGAAAGGTCAAAGGAGGGTTATTCGATCCTTCAAACCCATGCAACAATCTTTGGGAAATGCCCAAAGAGAGAGCCTAGCCGCAGCCTTCTAAGGGAGCCTATTCGGCCTAGTAAGGAGGAGGTCCATTAGCAGCTCAAATTGCAGTCCAAGAAAAGCTAGAGGCGGCAACTTCTAAAAAGTTACCCTTGTCCCAACCATTCGGGGTCATCTACATGAGTTTTGCTTTGACATTCTGCTTCTTCATTGTTCAATGGCTCAATGCTATATATTCATCAAAGTCAAAGAAATAAAACATTTTTTTGAAAAAAAAAATCATTTCATTAAAATGATAGTGAAGAACCAGGCCAACCCAACCAAACAAAAGAAAATGGAGTGGGTTAAGGTTAGGGTTGGTGTTCTTCACTGTTCAGTGGCTCAATGCTATATATTCATCAAAGTCAAAGAAATAAAACATTTTTTTTTAAAAAAAAAAATCATTTCATTAAATGATAGTGAAGAACCGGGCCAACCCAACCAAACAAAAGAAAATGGAGTGGGTTAAGGTTAGGGTTGGTGTTTCAACAAACTTAGGTTGGGTTAGGGTTGATCTCAACCCAACCTAACCTGACTCAACTTGCACCCCTATTACCTTAGGGACAAGAACAAATACTTTAACGTTATCAGTTAGAAGAAAAATATGAAAAATACTCGTGATTCTTCACAAGTGTCTGTAATGCAGGAGTTACTGTTTGCTTCAATCTTCTTCCAATTGATCATTCCTAGATCAAAAAGAAAATTTCATGCATGAGAACTGGAGAGGACGAGTTTCAGATTTGCTTTATCACTGGTTTAAACTTCACGATAAAATCCTCCAATCGTGAAGCTCCATAGAACAGTGACTCAAGTACCCAATAAGAAGAACAGCCAAAGGGACCAAAAAGGATAAAGACAAAAAAAAATGCAGAGGACACAAGTTGAAGAAAGACAAAGATCAAAAAGAAAACCATCAAGCAGAAAACAGAAAATCATAACACTGCAAGTCTGTGATGATGGTCATAGTAGACCGTTTTATTAAATAATGCACACTTTCCTGCATTACCTCACACTAATGCAGCAGCATTGGTGGCTGACACTTTTTGTCAAAGAGGTGGTTAAACATCATGGTATCCCTTTTACTACTGTCTCTAATAGGTATTTGGAGCGACCTCTTCTGTCTTCAGGGCACTCATTTGGCTCAATTCACTAGTTACCACCCCCAATCTGATGGATAGACGAAGGTGGTAAACTGTTATCTTGAAACTTATCTTAGGTGTTTCACTGGAGATTACCCCAATAAGTGGACAAAATGGTTGCCATGGGCAGAGTTAAGGTATTATACCACCTTCCAAATAGCTGAATGTATGACACCTTTCCGATCTCTACATGGAAGAGAACCCCCTTCTATACTGCCATAGGAGAATGGATCTACAGTGGTGGCTTCAGTACAACAGCACCTGTTTCAGTGAGACCAAGTCATACAAAACCTCAAGGCTAATCTCTCGTGTGCACGGCAAATAATGAAAGCCAACCATGACAAGAAGCACAGGAAAAAGTCACTTGAAGAAGTAGATGACATACTTTACTTGCATCTGTAGCCTTATTGCCAAGCATCAGTAGCAAAGAGAGAATGGCAAAAACTGGTCCCCAGATATTTTGCACCTTTTCAAGTGCTAGAGAAGATTGAACAGGTTGCATAAGATGCATCAAGAATTACATGGTTAGCAGCCCAACTCTGCCAAGTTTCTTTAATGAGTGAACTTCAAATTGAGCCTCTAAAAATTATCGATTTCCAATGGATTAAAGGGGGTAGCATGTCATCAACGAAGCTCGGGTTATATGGTCCAACTTACCCACGGAAGATGCCACATGAGAATCATGTGAGCACCTTCAAAGAGAGTTCCCTCACATCAACCTGAAGGACAAGGTTGAACTCCAAGATGGGAGAACTGTTAAGCCCAGTCCTGTGGCCCAGGCCCATACTAACCCACCAGGCCTGAGATATTGACAAGTATACAGGAGGATGCCGCATCAGCTGGCCTGATACTAAGACTTCCATGTTGTACAAGTCTATAAAAGGCTAACTGAATTTGAGGTTGGGCACCTCAAATCGCTTATGTCATGCAGGAACCTAACAGCTAATCTCAAGTTTAAGAAGGGTTTGAATTTCTTCCTCACACCCATCTCACAGGTCACAACCCTTGCAGCTACACATCAGGAACACTGTGCTTGTATGTTTTTAGTCATGGGGAGATGTTCCCAATGCACAGCTGCAAATGCTGTGAGGTGGGTGTAAGGACCAATTCTGTGAGGAGTAACGTCTAAGAAATAAAAGCATTATCATCTAAGTCTTGTCCCAGCTACATGAATCCTATTTTGCCATTCTGCTTGTTCACTGTTCAATGGCTCAGTGCCATATCCATCGAAAACAAAGAAATAAAAACAGTGTTTTGAAAGAAAACCCAAAAAAAAAAATAATAGATAAAAGAAAAATGAGTGGGTTCGTATTAAGGTTGGTGTTTCAACAAACTTAGGTCTGGTTAAGGTTGACCTCAACGCAACCTAATCCGGCTCGACTTGCACCCCTATTACTCAGGGGTGAGGACAAATAGTTCTTTAGCGGTATCAATTAGAAGAAAAAATATGAAGAATACTCAAGATTCTTCAAGAGTGTGTCTATAATGCAGGAGTTACTGTCTGCTTCAATTTTTTCCAACTGATCACTCCTAGATCAGAAAGAAATTTTCTTGCATGAGAACTAAGAAGACGAGTTTCAGATTTGCTTTATCACTGGTTTAAACTTCACAAAAAATCCTCCCATCGTGAAGCTCCATAGAACAGTGAATCAAGTATCCAATAAGTACAGCAAAAGGAGCCAAAAGGACAAAGACAAAAAAAAGTAAAGGACACAAGTTGAAGAAAGACAAAGATCAAAAAGAAAATCAAGCAGAAAAGAGAAAATCATAACACTGCAACAAAAAAGAAAATGCATCAGCACATAAGTTGAAGAAAGAAAAAAGAAAATACTAAATAGATAATCATAATCCTCCCTCATACACACAAACACATGGCAAGTGATTTTAGCTAGATGAAGCACCTTTTGTTTTCTATTTATATCTAGAGAAAGCATTGTTTGCACTTTGTTGCATGTTGAGGGTTCTCCCTTAGAATGAAAAGTAATAAAACAGCCAGCAGAAAAAAGAAAACAAACCAGATGATCAAGCTTGATTAAAAATGCCTAATTTCCAGGATTATGCCAGGCCAACCATTTTTAAGACAGCTGCAACATATTGCCTCCCTCCCAGACACATCATACACTAACATACCTACTATGTAATTATACTAAAAAGGTTAAAACAGCATTACAGTTTTTACTAATATCTTATATTTTTTAAAATAAAGAAGACAATAGATATATTTTATATTAAGAAGCTGAGAAAATACAAAAGAAATATAAAAAGAAAAAGCTACTTGAAAAATCAATAAATTTTGTATTTTATATTTTACATTCTTTGTCCCATAGCAAGCTCAAAACATAGGGGAATGGTATCAAAATGTTGGTATTGATAAAAAAAATGTGAGTAAAGGCATCAGAATTAGTACGCCCTGAAAAATGAGATCTGTGGACTTGGCAGCATATTTGAAATTATGTAAAAAATAATAATTTTTAATACAATACAGAATATGACTTCAACAGGCATATATATTAGGCAAAAGAATCAAAATTAAATGCAAATTGTAAGTTTGCAAGATGCCCAAGTTTTCTCGTAAATCCAGAATATTAAAATCATCAGTGAATCAGTGTCAATGGGTCAGTCAAGTCCTGAACAGAGCTGAATTGATAAGAAAACTATACAGACCCAGTACCGAACAAGAACTAAAATGATTATCAATCAGGCTAGTCAGGTCTGACCTGATAAGGCTCAATAATATTTAAGAACTATAATTGTTGCTAGTTTATCATTAGTATGCTGTCAGCTACTTACTGTTTTTTTATCAGCAAAAGGAGTTTATTAATAATTTCAGAAATTTAGTCAGCCACCTAATGTTATTGTGCTGTCAAAATCCTTTTTTATTATTTTTTATTAGAGTGTACCTCTGGGCATTATTGAAATTCCCCCATTTTATTTTGTTGCCCTTTTTTTTGATAATAAAAGAAAATTTTATTGAGAAAAAAGCGAACATGAGAGAGGTGACAAGCAGTCACCCACAAAGAAGAGACCTCAACACAGACATGCCTCAAAACCTAACACTCAGCTCCCCCTTCTACCTAGACCCCAAAACAACATACACAACAAAAAGCAAAAACAAAACAGGCAACACATGAGCCGGCCCCCATTACTCCTTCTCCATATACCCATCAACATTCCCATCTTCTGCTTCATTCCAAGCCTCTCACTCCTTCCCCCACAATAACTTCCTTCAGACTCTCCCCCTTCCTTCTCTCAAACTCAGAAATGATTTCATTAAATTTAATTAAGGCAGTACAACCAGAAGTTATGAAGGATACAAAAGGACACCGAATGCTCAAACCCCCAAATATTACAGATGGGCTCAAAACATAAGACCATCTTTGTAACCCTTTTGTTTAGCTAAACTATCTAACAAACTGTTGGTCGATATTCTAACCCAATTAATTTGAATCAACATATCCCTGGAGGGCCTGTTGAACCTCCTAAGGCCATTCCTTAGGTGCCAAGAAACTCTTTCCCCTTTCCTTAACCAGTCCACAACTGTTTTGGAATCACCTTCTATAATTAGCCTTTCCAGGCTCATTTCCTTAGCATTCTTAAGCCCAAATACAGCAGCTAAGAATTCTGTTGATGTCACATCACTTTGCCCAGCTGGACCCGAGAGGACGGCACATATGCTGCTTTCCTCATCCCTGATAGCTCCTCCAATTGCAGCGGGGCCTGGATCACCCACACTGCTCCCACCGATTTAGCTAAGCTAGTTGAGAGAAGCTATTCAAAGAAGCTCAAGCGGGCAGTCCTTTAAATGACTGATGGGTAGCTGATTTGGGACCACCTAAGAAAGCTAAAAGCCACTGTGCTTCAACCCTCCCAAACAGGCACTACCACCAGATGCCGGCTTCTGTATAATCTTGGATGGGATCTTTTCTTCCCCCTTTTTTCCCTTCATTTAATGAAATTACAAGCATCATTCAAAAGAATCTCAACTCTCAGATTAAAGTAGATAAATTACCTTTTAGACAAAATATAACAAAAATTAAAAAAAAAAATACTATGAGAAATTACTAAATATAACTACATGGAAATGCTGTAATATCGTAATATACATTAAACTTATATTATATACATGATCAATTTGGGTCTTAATTGTCTTGGAACAGCCAGAACCAGGTCCTGGCCAAATTATAATCAGGACATAAAAATAAGAACCAGACTGACATGTCTTTAAGTTGGGTAAAACTGATCCATTGACAACTCTAGTACTCCTCAAGTATCCTCCTTCAAGTTGAGTCAATCATCAATGGCAAATATTCATAGTGGTAGCAGGACTAACATGACATTTCAAAAGATATTTTATCATTTTCTTCTCAAAGAAAATCATGGGCAGTATGTAACTCCAGCTCATTGCACTGAAGTAGATACCTGCATGACATGAAGATAACAAGATCTCACATAAGCCATATATAAATGGAAGAGACAACTAATGATTTTTAAAAATAATGTTTACAAGTGATTCAACTCCACCTAAATGGTCCCTTGGGTTTGAAAACAAGGTGACAGTTTTAGAAATAAACTAGATTGTCCAGGGATAAAACAGAAAACATATTTAACTTGGATAAAAAAAAAATGGGATAAGAATAAAATTTAACTCTTTATATATTACAGCTGATGATCTTTAAGCTTATTTATGAGATATTTTCTTGGAAGAACTAAATAAACTACCAAAGTATGTTCTGATGGTTTCTTTTCTCAGTTTTCTGATTGGAAGTGAAGCTTATTGCAAAAGGAAAGGTTCTTCCTTCTTAGGTTCACCCTTAAGGTACATAAGAAAGTTTTAGTATCTAAAAGGTTCTTCCTTCTTAGGTTCACCCTTGAAGTTCCAAGTTCTAAAAGGATATCCAAACCTCAAGTACCCCCCCCC